>MOWL01000007.1:0-259069 GCA_002110485.1 Emergomyces orientalis
TAACCCTAACCCTAACCCTAACCCTAACCCTAACCCTAACCCTAACCCTAACCCTAACCCTAACCCTAACACGCGCCCCCACTACATATTATAACTCTAACTATCTTTTTAACTAACTCTAACTATTTTTTTAACTATTTTTTTAACTATCTTTTTAACTATCTTTTTAACTATTTTTTTAATCATTTTTTTTTCTTTATCTTTTCATCTTCAATTACTTTTTTTAACTATTTTTTTTCTTTATTTTTTCATTTTTAATTAATTTTTTTAACTCTACTGCATACTTGCATTGACGACATATGATGATGGGGTATGATTCACACTGAATGAATAATTGATGTTTCATGATGATGAGATAAGCGTATTGTTTTGTTGATATATATATATATTCTTAAGAAATGGGGTACAAACACACTTCATCTAACAATATTAATTTGCTTTGAATATAAGTTTTGTGATACTTCTAAGTAATTGCAGGCAGATGTTTAAGTTAGTATAATGAAAATTTCTGTCTGATTGTTGTTTTACTGATCTGGAACTGTTTTGATGATGACTGATTACTCAGATAAAATATATATATTTTGATGTGATCTGATATGATGGTGAGCATATCTTAACAAAAATTGCAGTTTAACTCATTAACTTCAATATCACAACTACACTATTTTCTTATAGTATTACAGTCTGAAAATTTAATATTATACATTTTATATGTATAATAATTAGCTATTTAATTTTGAAGTCTATCTAAGCAGTGGTTCTAATTTCACCCAACATGTGAAGTTATTTGTGATGAATGTTAATCTGCCCTGCTCTGATTGATTCATTTGATAACTCTAAATGTGATGAACGTTTATCGCACCACCCTCTGTAGATTAGCAGAGGCGCTTCATGCCCACTGATATTATCAATTGCTGCTGTTATTCTGAGGTGAATATTCTCAATTTAACACAGTAACTCTGACAGTTATGTATAACTTTAACTTCAGTTTGAAAATTAACAATCAGTGGTTTTTGACAGCACTTGTGTTCTTCTTTGTATGACAATTTATTTGTCATGTCACAGGCGTGCCATGTCTGGCATCCCCCCGCTCCGCGCTAGTACCGGGGGGCTATAGCTATATATATGATTTGGGTGCATGTAATAGCGGAGGCTATTACTGTTGTGTGATCTTTTTGATTGAGTGATTAAAGCTCTGCACTTGAGAGTTCTAGGCACTACATTATTACTCTTATACTTATGTACATCATAGTTTACAAAGATAGTAAGTTGTAACTCAAAATACATGTTGATATTAGTTATAAGCTATGTCTACTGTTTTGCTTTTTTTTTTTTTTTTTTTTTACTTTAATGTAATTCTCTGAATATTTTTTACTGTTTGAGTTGAAATTCTTTTCTCTACTTCAACTTTACACAGTTACAATGTGAGATATATATATGACTTTGTTTAGTTAATAAACAATTCTTAATTGCTTTTTTTTTTTTATTATATATATATATATATTTTTGATTTTCAAATGCTATATATCACTCATGTTGTGATGGGCTACGCCCATGTTAGTAGACCATTCCGCTCGCTGCTAATGGAAGCTCCATGGTTTTCGCCGACCTAGCGGCCACGCCAATATGCGGCCGCCGCGCCGATACCCGCCGAAAATCACACACCAAAATGCTTGGAAAAAGTCCGACCCCTGGGTCAGACTTTTTGAAAATATAATTATTCACTCTGCCAGGCTCATAAAAGAATCTCGCGTGTTCACACTGAAATGCTTTCTTTTCTTTTCCTTAACGTTTTCTACTTTTTGTTATATAAGACCTATATTAGTGCCGAGCTCTTCGGCGTAGGCCCATTACACATGTGCTGTAATATTTTCTGTGTGAGAACAGCTGCATTTGTTGTATATTCATTGAATTTCATGTTTTTTTCTTTCAGTTATAGCATATACACATTCTCATTGTCTGCTATATCTTGACTGTTCATCTTATTCAGTAGCCACTTTATCAACATTGGTTTCTGGAACATAGCCTAGCATGCTGGCATTACAATGTCTGCAAATTGACATTGCTCTGGTCTTTGCTGATCACATATCTCCTGTGGATTGAAGCACTGATAGCAGCTGTGGAACTGTGAGAATCAATCACCTCACTGTCATCCCTTCTTTGTGGCTCTTTGCTTGGCGTCGAAGTAGTTAAAGCGTTTGAGATTGAGACATGCCTGCAGTGTATAGCATGCATGAGACTCCTGCCCAGATGCTGCTCGTGGCAGATGGTAGCAGATCATGCACACCCCACACCATGCCTCCAGACATGCTATATACCCCGCCATTTTTTTTTTTTTTTTTTTTCTTCCATTAAGGCATATGCAATCAGTGATTATGATGCCCACCTAGTATTACTAGAATTTATCATGTAAACTATATCTAAATACATGTAACTTCTTGTCACTTGCCATTACAGTAATTCCAGCCCAGAATAAGAGACACATTCAAAATAAAAAATGATACAATTTAATACTAAGACATTTTTTTTAAAAATAAACTCAAAGTTGAAGATAATACAAAGAAAATTAAAAGAATGAACTAACATAGAAAATTTCTCAAAGAATGTTTATAATAAATTGATTCAAATCATATTTATTATATATCTAGTTGTTGTTTTTTTTCTTGTTGCAATATCTGTTTCTATGATATAATTTATTAAATATTTGATATCTGTTTCAGTTTGAAACAGAAATCTCATATTTATTTGATCTATATCATATTTTCTTTTCAAATCATTTCTAATAACAGAGTTTTTTAAGCAATTTATCAATAAATGTTCTGAATCTTTCAAACAATCACATATATCACAGTTTTGAGGTCTCTCAATTCCAAATTTCTTAAAATAGGAGCCAAAGTATCCATGACCAAGCTTCAATTGAATTATTGAAGAAAAGATTTTCTTTTTGCATTTAATAGAGCATGCTTTTCACTTTGGTTTTGTTTCAAAAATCAAGTATTTGATACTTAGTTTTTGTTTTTGAGTTTCTCAATTTAAATTCCAATCTTTTAAGCATTTCTCTTTTACTTTTCTTTTTATAAATGTTCAAGATATTTTCTGTTTTTTCACTAACTCAATTTCTGTGCTCTTTTTTGCAGCTTTATCAGCTAGTTCATTTCCTTTTATATTCATATGAGCTGGGACCCAGTGCAAATGAATTTGTATATCCTTTAATTTTCTTATTCTTTTAATCAATTGATATACAGTTTCAATATGTATTTGATTTTCTTGAATCTTGTTTTTTTGAAATCTTTTCAAAGCTGCTTGACTGTCTGAATAAATCCATATCTCATTGATATCTGAATTTCTTGTCAATTGACTCATTGTCATTTTAAATGCTTGCATTATTGCATATACTTCTGCATCAAATACTTCCATTTCTTGACCCAGGTTCCATGAATTGGTGAAGTATATATCTTTGTTTCTTGTATATGCTATGCCAGCTCCCAGATTATTTGAAGTATCATTTTTTGATCCATCAGTATAGATAATCAGAGCATTATTTATAATTTCAAGCTGTTTTAAATGTCTTTCTTGCTCATTTTCTTTAGATAATTCACTAATATCTATATCAATCAATGAATTCAGAGACTTTTTCCATGGATATAGTTGTTCAAAATCTAATTCTTCCACATTTAAATGAGGAAGTTCGTCTTTGATCATTGAATAAACTCTATATAACTGAGTTGAAATCTTTTTTACAGAATTTAGACTGGTTTCATTCCAATCTAAATATTTACTCCAGTTCAAATCAGTGTCTGTGTTCATGGGAGGAAATGTGGGTGAAACTCTTTTTCTAATTGTATAATTTTGATTTAATTTAATTATTCTCACTGAATAATTTCTGCACAGCTTGTCCAGCCTTATTTTAGAAGAAGGAATTGAGGCTTCAATTTCCATCACTTTTATAGAGGTGGTTTTAAATGCTCCCAGCATTCTTCTTAAAGCTTTATTTTGCAGACTTTCATATTTATTTAGAAAGTTTTTCTGATTTTTCCACCATATTTGTGCTCCATAGTCTGAGATTGAGGAAATGCAGGCAATATAAAGTTGTCTCATTGCTTGGAAAGATAGTCCTCTTTCTGTATTTGATAATCTTAAAATGTTATTAAGATTACTCTCTGCCTGGGCAAGTTTCTTTTGAATATGATAATTAAACTTCAGTTTTGAGTCTAGCCGAAATCCTAGCCATCTAACTGATTCTTTTGAATTAATTTGTTCATTTAGCAAGACTATGTGTTCATTTTTCTCATTTGACTTAGAAAAAAAGTGAATCAATTCAGTTTTATTCATATCAAACTGAATATAATTTTCATTTCCTTTTTGAATGATTTCTCTTGCTGCATTTTCAATTAATAAACAGTTTTCTTTTATTGTTTTTGAATGACATAATAATGCAATATCATCAATGTATATACTCCGCCATTCCCTGTGCCTGTCTGCGGGTTAGTGTGTGGAGCAACTCTCTTCCAGCCCGCAGATCCTTCAGATCATTCACATCATCACTCTCATTCTCATCCTCATCCTCATTCACTTCTACCACACTGATGGTGCTGGCGGCGGCTGGGCTGTCCGCTGCCCTGGGGAGAGCCTCCATTGCATAGTTGCCATCCCAGCACTGGTCACACATTGGTGTGTCTGGTGTGCAGCCGCTGCCCTCACCTTTCTCATCGTCCAGAAACTGAGACAGCACCTGGACTCTGCAGGTGCTTGTCTGGATATATCTCTGCATGGCCGCTTCCACAGCAGCACTGGCTCGCCATCGTGGGGGCACAAGGACCAGAGACTGCCCCCCAGCGCCATCTCGTCCCAGCCGTCCGATCTCCTGCGCGAAGTCGATCATGCTGCATGGCACACCCACATGCACCACCCACCGGACCGCAGGGTGATCGATCCCCAGGCCGAACGCAGATGTGGCCACGATGTGGCCTGGGTCTCCGTCCTGCCAGCGCTGCAGCACCTCCGCCTTCTCTGCCACACTGCCGGACGTGGAGTGGTACACTGGGCATCGGATGGCCTGCGCCATCTCCTCAGCGATGTCCTTCCGCCAGCAGTAGATGATGGCTCGTGTGCCCGGCTCCATCGAGGAGATCAGCCCTGAGATCCCGGGGATGACAAAGTCCTGGAGGAACTCCTGCTGCTGCGGGCCGGCCGGGCAGTGGCTGACGCTGAGGGAGATGTCCCTGCGCGTGGTGCAGCTGCGGACCATGCGTGCACCCTTGAGCAGCATGGTCCGCTCGAACTGCGCCACCAGCGACGGCGGCAGTGTGCCGGTGAGGAAGACCATGGGGCACTCCAGCTCCCGCAGCAGTGGAAGCAGCCCCATGGCGGATCGGTATGGCAGCGCCGTGATGGCCAGGTGGCACTCGTCGAACACCACCCGATCGAGCTCGTTGGCGACACACAGCCGATTGAGGAACTCCCGGAACCGTGGTCGCACCGCCTGCTCCACCGCCACGATGATGAGCGGGCAGGAGTGCAGTCGATCGGGCATGGACTGCGTCTCCCACACATGGGCCTCGATGCCCGCCTCTGCGCACCGCCGAACCATCTCCGCCTTCAGCACCACCAGCGGCAGGATCAGCACCGTCGTCCCCGCCCCCGGCAGCTGGCAGGGCACCAGATAGAGCAGGCTTTTTCCCTCACTCGTCCGCAGGATCGCCAGCACCTGGCCTGCCCCGTCGACGATGTGCTCCATGGCCCGCCGCTGCCCAGCAGATCGGTACTGCGCCTCGGGGCCGTACATGCGCCGCAGCACCTCTGTGGCCTGGTCCATGCGCCACCGCCGCCGTGTTCGCGCTGGCGCCCTGCGCCTGACCACCTGCCATGCGATGGGGGACTCCTCCTCATCCTCGCTCCTTGGCCGCTTGCCTGTTGGGGTGGCTGGGAGGGGTCTTCCACTGCTGCCGCCACCGCTGCTCCTGGGGGGTTGTTCCGGGTCCCATTCCCATGGCGTCAGGGTCTGGGTCTGGGTCTGGGGGTCTCTGCGGCGCGGGGTGGTGGTGGTGGGAGAGGAGATGGAGGATAATGCCACTGCCGCTGTCTGAGCCTGGAAGTTGAGGGGGTCACGCACCAGCTGATGCCAGAGCTGGCTGACCTGTCGGTACTCCTGCAGCCCGGCATCGGTGAGCCCTGCACGGAAGTTCACCGTGCCGCCGTACACGCGGTTGCCCGTGTGGGGGGTGTGGCTGGCCTGCCAGTGCACCGCCTCGGTGAGGCTGCCGACGATCGGGTCTTCCCCCCCCTCCTCCTCCTCGTCGATGAGCATCCTGGCCTCTGCCGCCCCGAGCTTCCGTCGCGCGATCCCCACCGTGATCTGTCGCCAGGCCTGGATGTGGATGTGCTTGCCCAGCGTCTGTTTCCCCGCGTTGACCACCACCCGCGTCATGGCGTCTTCCTTCCACGGGGCCTCCCCCGCCGAGAAGAGGTACTCCGACACCGCCGACAGCACCTGAGCCTGCGCGTGGAGGAACTCGCGGAAGAGCTGGACGATGGTGAGATACTGCACCACCAGCTGAGCCACCTCGGGCAGCAGGAACCGGACGGGCCAGCGGGAGGCGTTGCTGCGGTGCCGGTTCTTGTGGTAGCTGAGGATGAAGAGCATCTGGCCGTCATGCAGAAAGAGATCCCGTGTGGCCAGCGTCGAGTTCCTCCACCGCAGCGCGATGAACTCGGTCCGTCGTCCCTGCTGGCCGGACCCCAGGAAGATCGGCACCAGGATGGCACGGAGGAACCGCTGCACGCTGTTCTCGTACTGCTGTGCGGCGTCGGCCGAGACCACCCACCCACCCTCCACCGCGGTGTTCCTCTGGAAGAAGGTGTGCAGGAGCGCGGGCGTCCGACCCACGCGGCTGATCAGCCACGGCCGCAGGGGTTCCAGTTGAGAGCTGTTGCGGGAGTCGGTCAGAAAGGACTGGCCCGCCGAGGTGGCGTCCCAGTTGTCGACCAGCAGGCTCAGATCCGGCGTGGGGATCTCGTCGGCGGGGGTCGAGCGGCTGCTCAGACACAGCTCCCCGGTGAGGATCTGCCCCGCCTGGGCCAGCCCCTGGAAGACGATGCTGTGGAGGTCGGAGAGGTGGAAGGTGACCTCGGCCCAGACCAGGGTCTCCCCGTCCGCGTGCCACCGGAGCTGGGCCGGAGGCACCTCGCTGCGGCCGATGCGGAACCCCAGCAGCCGGTTCTCCAGCAGCTCCACCACCGGGCCGTCGGTGTCGTTGAGCAGCCACCGATCCCGGATCCTGAGGATCCCCGCGCCGAGGTCCGCGTCCGCATCCCCAGCGGTGTCCGCCAGCACCTGTGCCAGCACCACCATCTGACAGTCGTAGATCAGCTGCGACAGGATGGAGGTGTAGTTCCCGACCATCATCCACTGCCTCTGGCTTGGGCTCCAGAACCGTGCGGCCGCGTACGAGACCAGCACCGAGTCGAACTTGCGCTGGGGGACGTGGTGCTGGATGATGGCCAGGCTGAACTGCAGCACTAACCGGTCCAGCTGCTCGCGGAGGAGGGTGGCTCTGCCTTGGTCCCCGTGGCCATCCTCCTCCGCATCATCATCCTTCAGGCTCGCCAGCTCCTCGGCGGTCTCGGTGGCCTCCACCCACGCCTCCAGCTGCTGGGTGCTGGGCTGGAAGAGCGTCTCCCGCAGGTGGCCCTGCTCCACCACCCGTTCCCAGTAGCAGATCAGCTGCTTCCACATGTCGATGTATCTCTGCCGGGACTGGCGGTTCTGCAGCTCGCTGATGGGGTGCTGCGAGGTCTCTCCGCGGGTGAAGGTGTTCAGCAGGCGGGCGTTGCGGCGGCTGAGCTGGCGGGACTCCAGATTTTGATTGTGGACCAGGCTGATCATGGTGCTCTCCAGGACCCGACCGACACTCTGACAGATCAGGTGGAGGATGAGTTCCTGCTCTCGCCTGGGTAGCTGCCAGCTCGGTCCCACCTCACTCAGGGTGAGCCCCTGCAGGTGGATGTAGATCCCCGTCCGCTTCATCCAGGGGGTCAGGTCAGAGATGTGCTGGGTCTGGTCGATCTGTTGACACTGAGGTCGAGTCTGGCACTGCTCAAATCAACTGAGAATGTGATCCCATGCATCCTTGAGCATGTGTGAGAAAGAGATGAGGTGATGTTGTTGTTATTAATTGATGATGGCTATGATTTCATTGTTGGATGGTGATGGTGCGTTGTCAGGGGCGTTGGCGTGTAGATATATATATATATTTTCTGAGTGTGGGGCACCGGCACCCGATGACTGAACCTGATCGGCCAGGACTACGGCAAAGTACTTCACACTCTGCTTCTGGTTAAACAGTGTCTGGAGATATGCTTCGTGCCAGGGCATTGCACCTTGATCAGACACCTTCCACTGGTGCTCTCTATTGTAGTGTTGGCGGATCTGATCGGTGTTGACCGACCGATAGCTGCAGCCGGCGGGGTGGCAGAGAAAGCCTCTGATGGTCAGCAGCTCTACAATCTCAGCGACCCCATTCTCTGGCTGCACCACACCGACACGCGAGGCTGCCACTGACTTCAGTGAATTGAATGATTTGATTCGCCTCTGCTCTAAGCTCTCTATGTGATGTTTCTCCAGCAGATGCCGTCCCAGGTTCTGGCGGGTGTAGCAGCAGCCGTGTGTGGTGCAGACAATCACACAGTACTGCGGCAGAACACAAAGATAAGATGGAATTGAATCAACAACAGATTCTGACTGAGACATGATTGATTGATTGAATGATTGAACTAATTAACTAACTGACTAAAGAGAATACAGTGTTGAAATTGTCAAGAAATAGTAGAGTGTTAAGATGACATTGAAAAGAACTTGCTTAATATTCAGAGACTGAGATTATTTTACATGATCATCACTGAAGTGTCAAACTCTTTCTGACTTAACTCAGAGACTTCAAGTTAGTACACTTGAGACATCTCTATACTTCTCTGCTACTTTCTTCATTGAAGAGCAAGAAATGATTGATGATTGATGAAGTTTTTGATGACAATCAATCTGAACAGAATTGAATGAGTTTTTTGGCTGCTGCCAAAGTTCTCAATCCACCCCCTGAAATCAGAGCTAAACCCATGTTGATTTGATTACTAACACTCGACATGTTGGCTGACTAAGCACGGGGCCCGGCTGCTGGCCCTCCAACCCCTTCCATTTTGGCGGCCGCCAAAACATCGAGCATGGCAGTGAATGGGTGTTGTTCTTTTTTGGCGGCCGCCAAAAAGTGGATGCAGTGGCTGCAGGAAGGTATCTACACCTGCGGCCACGGTGATAAGTGTATATATATATATATATATATAGATAGATATATTCGAGTTAGAAAAGAAGCAGTGGTGTGCTAGCATCATAGTGTAATGGTGTAGTCAGCTCATCAGTTCAGCATAGAGTTTGATTTCCCCTTCCCACAAATGGGCTAATCAATTCAATCTGTTGACCTGGTATAGAGTTCAATTTCCCCTTCCCATGAAGGGGCTAATCGATCCGGCACATCTGGCATCGAGAAAAGTGGATGGAGTGGTTACAGAAAGATATCTACATCCGCGGCCTGAAGATGATATATTCTGTAGTTCATTGATGCATTTGTTTGTTTGTTCGATACTTAGATGCTTAGATGCTTGCTAGAAGAAAGAAAAAAAGTGATTGATGGTTTGAATTCTAAGGTTAACTCTAGAAACCTCGGCCGGCCGGCCGCTCTTGTAACCCTAAATGACTGCACAATATAGAATAGCACGCAGATTCTTCCATGGATTCTGACAATCACACCGTCGACCGAGCGTCGCCACGATCGAGTGTGGAGATGACTCGAGCTACCGAGAACAGTGTGACATCTCCAAATACTGAAATCATCGAGGAACGCGGGCTCCATGGCGACATCTGGGCAGGGTGACTTTCAGCGGTGACTTTCAGCGGGCGCCAACCCGGATCGGGCGTAGCGCGGATGGGTTTTTGGTGAGGGGATCGACGACTCACGCTGTTTGTCAACGCAGACTAGATTTAGAACACTTGTTTTAAAGCATTCAGTCAATTTTGTATTATTACACTAATTTAGTTTGAGAAAGGTTATAGAGTAGCTCAGCAGATATTTCCTTCAGTCAAAGATGTTGAAACAGAAACTTGTGAAACTTCAGCAAAAAATACTGATGTTGTGTGAGCTGTTTTTGATTTGAAAGATAGGTTTCCAACACAAAGAAAAATATATAAACTGCTGAAAGCACTATGCTGAAATTTGATATTTGTTCTCTTGGCGCAGGGCCTCCTTGGATATTTCCAACGAGCATCAGTGACTGCAAGATGTCCGCTTTCCGACCCTGCAATTGATTGAAAGCGTAGCCTGGTCACCTGATGAGAAAATGCTAGCACAATACTGAAAAGCTACTGTTGAGTATCACAGTGATTGTAAGAGATCTGAAACTCATACATGTATATATTAGACCTCCCTGCTTTCTGCTAGTATATACACATACAACAAGAATGAACACATGAAGAATGCTGACAGATAGAAGCACTGAGCTTTCTAATATAAACTAGCGCTCAGCACCACTTAATTTTTTTGAATGCTCTTATCCAGCAACAATGCGTAATCAAAATGGAGGGGAAATCTGAGTTCTTTGATCACCACAGAACCACAGAAATTGGTTCAATGACCTCTACTGTTCACAGAGAGCAGATGATTTTTGTACAGAAAGAAAAACAATTCATTTCAAGGTGAAAAATCTAAAGGCTTTTTACGTATGCATTTGAATGATCATCATACGCTCTTCTTTGCCTGCCACCGGCGCGGACGAGAGAGGACCAAGTCTTGTGAGCAAATGGCTGAGCAGATACCCAGGTGATAAGCATATCATACACTTTGTTGTAGTAGAGAACATGGATTGTTGACGCTTTCAATTGTCAGAGAGAGAGTCAGTCATTATGAGAAGAGTCACGAACTGAAATAGGTCTTCAAGCAGTCCGTCTGGAGTTTCAAGGACAACAACCAACAAATACCGGGAACATTGAACACCTTTACTATTTACTTCACAAGCAGCGGGCAAGTGCAGGGCATGAAATAGCACTCCCAGATGAAGATATGATAATTAAAATAGAGAAAAGACAAGATGCATTGACAGGGATATTTGCCACTCAGAAATGCCACCTGTAATGAGTGAGTCATGCGAGATATTGCCTAGGTGCCAGGCTACACCCTGCGTTGCATGAAACGATTGGTTCGCACAGAACCAAGAGTATTGAGCACCACTCAGATAGTACCTGCTGGGCCAATCGCCATAACCAAATGTGGACCAGAGATTGAAGTGTGATATCTTAGAGTGTTCAGAATCTGGCGGCCGCTTTTGTGAATAAAGAGGAAAGATTATGGAGGCTGTAACAAGATGCGTCATCATTCCATTCACCACCCCGGAAATCTCCGGAGAATAATTCCCGCGAAGAACCTATCTACAACTCCATGTAGTCATCATCCCCACTGTCCATCTCCGCAGCACAGAAGAGCCAGTGTTGCCTGAACAGCAACCAATACGAAGCCATCATTTAGCGCTTTGATGACTGCACGTGATATTCGATATTGCCTGTGACTCAGAACATGCAAGGAACGTCTTTGATAGAAAGCGAAATGTACCAACATGGGGGGAGTGATAAAAAAGCCATCGAAGTTCTCTTCAAAGTGTCAGTAAAATACAGACTGTTGTGGATGTTCTGGTATATTTGTTTAATTCATTTCAAGGGTTTGGGTTCCTGCTTTAGCTTCCGCTTAATTCATTATTGAATAGCTTCACATTCTTCACGATGTCCCGTTTCTTCTTATCCAGCGCTCGATCTTTGCTTCAGATAATATGGAAAGGTACTCAGCGAGTAGCTAAGTACGACGAAATGATCGAGAAATCAGTTGAAAATAACTCGAAGCTCAAAGATAGAGTAGGGACAGTTGAAATCGCGTATGTTTATTCTTCGCTTCCAACTCAATAATTTGCTCACTTCTTCCTAGGGGCCAAGAGCACCCATCACCACGAGACCTCAAACTTCGCGTGTCAGGGCAGTTGCTGGATAAAAATGGAACTCGCATCACTTCGGGGCATTGGTATCATGACGGGGAGGTGAAGTTTTCTAAAGAGGAGTTTAACAGTGCTGAAGGGGAGGTGTGAATGAAATTACAGGTTTAATCTGCGAGAGTGGTTTTTGTTTTGCATGAGATTTTCGAACTGGACAATGTGAATAAAAATGACCATCTAAATTGCTAGAAGAGGGAGAACTTTGTTTTCCGTAGACGACCAAGAGTGGTTATCAACTTCACTGTTTGCGTTGTCGGGTAAAAATGTCGCGAAGATGTCACAGTGACCAATGAAATGTATAGGGCTGACTGCGCATGCCAAATGTACAACATGGCCCCTCAACTAGCGCGACTAAGCTTACTTAGGCTTAGTCGGACCACATAGACCAGAAAGTGTTGTTAATTTTTGAATACCATTACTGATGTGAATGTTGCAGGAAACAAACCCTGGACATTAACCTGTATGATGATGCTTCGACTCAAGGCGCCCATAATGTTCACGCGGAGAATTTTCCAATCCACTCCTGTCGCTTCACCAGCATCTGTGGCTGCGAGTCTTTCCGCGACTGGACCTATTGAGGAGGAACGCGCCCCTCGATATAACCCAAGCCATTTCTACCCGGTCCGCCTGTACCAAGTCCTGAACGATAGATATCAAGTTGTCGCGAAACTCGGTTGGGGCACAAGTTCAACTGTGTGGCTGGCACAAGATTTGCATCAGTGAGTTTAACCCCCAGGGGCCAGTTTAATCGCTAACAGCACAGATGGCGCTGGCTACCGCGGCGTTATGTTACAATCAAGGTCAGCGCGAATAATTATGCCGATAAAAAGTCAGCCGAGACGGAATTACGTATCACAGAGCACATTACGAAATCGAATCCCCAACATGTTGGTCATAACTTTGTACGAACTCTGCTCGACTCATTCGAATTACGTGGGCCATGTGGCACACACGTGTGCCTGGTCTTTTATACTTTACGAGAGCCTCTTTGGATATTCAAACAGCGCTTTCAAAACGACGTACTACCTTCGGATGTCCTTAAGCTAATAGCCACAATGGTGCTTCAAGGACTTGAATACCTTCACAGTGAATGCCACGTCATCCACACCGGTAACTATGTCTCCAACAACACGGAAGCCGCATTCTGCCTGGAATACATGGACTGACAGAAGCACAAGATCTTAAATCCGATAATATCCTAGTTGAATTGAGGGACGAATCCATATTGGAAATTGTTGCACGCGAGGAATTTGAGCACCCTCTCCCTCAGAAGATTCTGGAGGACCGGATAATCTATCTATCTCGAAATGGACTTGGCTTGCAGACAAAAGGGATAGGAAGACCAGTGATTACTGATTTTGGTCTTGCTGTACGTGGGGATGTATCTCATCCGTATTACCATACCATTCAACCAGACGACTATCGTGCGCCAGAAATTATCCTCACCGCAGGTTGGAGTTACAGTGCAGATATATGGAACGTTGGTGTTCTGGTATGGACACCGGGCCCTATAATGGAAAGTGTACGAATTGTTAACCTCCTGATTGAATAGTTATGGGACTTGCTTGAAAAAGATGGTATCTTCGAGGCGCTTAATCCGTACAAAATGGAGTATACGAGCGAGAGGCATCTGGCACATATGATCGCACTATTGGGACCCCCACCGAAAGAACTTCTCGACCAAGGAAGCGAGACTACAAAGTATTTTGACCATAGTGGTATGTATCCCTCGATCTCGTACGAGTGCCTGCTCACTATTTAAATAGGCGCATTCCGATATCCAGAACTGATCCCAGAAGGTCTCTCCTTGGTAGATTCTCTAAATCAGGTCGAAGGCGAAGACAAAATATTATTCCTAGATTTTATCATGAGAATGTTACGATGGCAGCCTGAAGAGCGCAGCAGTGCAAGAGACTTACTCGCCGATCCATGGCTCAGAATTAGCTAGGAATAAGCCTGCATTTTACCTGGCAGGAATCAATGATACTAAAGCCATAAACTTTTCTCAGCTCTGCCCATCTCGTGATATCTGGGATATGCAGGCACTTCGGAGGCAATTTCATGAGCAAAAAAGACAGGGTAGTCGGTGGTGGCGAATGGCAGGCGTATTGGGTCTTGGGGCTCTTCTTGCCTGTGGGGATACCCTGGCTAGGGTGATGTGAGTTGCTTATATCACATCCTTCTCGCAACCACCAACCGATTCTGGGGCGAGTCGTCGGCTTGTGTTTCGGGAGATGGAGCCAAGTCACACTTCACAAGGTCCATTTCGGGTGTCAAGGAAAGGTGAATGTTGATGATGAATATATCAATGATGAAGTAGTCATGATCACATACTCTAGCTTTGTTAATAGCTCTCATCAGCAATGAAATCTATAAATGATGTTGTCTCTTGTGTTCACTTCTAGTCTGTTTTATCGCCTGCCTCTAGAAAATAAATGGTCACGGCAGTAAACATCCCTCTAGGAACCATGAGAAGCTAAAAGTAGAGATATATAAGAAGAAAGCACAAAAGCCTTGACAAAATGAACTTATATAATTGGTTTCAGAAGTTTTTAACCAGCACAAGTATCCTATAATGCGTACCAAATTAGGTACCATACCGGAAAAGCGTAGGGTTATTACATGACCGGATTATGGTTGTTCCACCGTGCCAACCGGCGACACGGTCACCGAACCGTAAATAATAGTATCCCCTCGTCTGGCCGCGAGGCAACAATTAGCGTATTTTTTAACGTGTACATTAGTGTATTAAATACATAAAAACTACTGGATCATATGAGAGATCGGCTGTATTAGTGTATTTTTATATAATTTATGTAATCTATTCAATGTAGCTCTAATTAATATTATGAGAATGGAACTTCTTCCAACATCCTCTTTTCAAGCAGAGAGAAATATTACATACTTGACAATTATATCTTGTTCTTGAAACTCTTTCTTTATTCTCTTCAGCTATCTTTCTTTTATACTAACACCAGGCACAAGTTTGAGTATATGACAAGGAAATTTGATGATGATTTAGATCTGGATTTGATCGAGTAGAGAGTAGAGAATTCGAGAATTCAAAGAGTTGAAGATAGAGTTGTTGATGGAACTGCACATGGGAAAGAGTAGTAGTGCCGGAGCCAGTAGAGCCAGTAGTAGAGCCAGTAGTAGAGCCAGTAGTAGAGCCAGTAGTAGAGCCAGTGCTGGAGCCAGTAGTAGCCAATCAATGGAGGATAAAAACATTGATAATAGCATGGTCAATAATCCAATATAGAATTGACAATCAAGTGTGATTAGTGAGTATATGAGTCTCATAGAAAGTTCTATACTGATTTGCTAGGTCAATTTCATTCATATTATGATTGTAGTCATTAATAATGGTCAGAATTTTCACTGCTTTTTGTCTGTAAGGGGCTGTCAGGGGTTGAACCCCTATATGGTTATGTGGACTCGGGCTAGCCGCCCAAACAGACTAATAGCTCCCGCGCTAGTGGCTAGCCCTCGCTTGCAATCTGTGCTTAGAGTGCTTTTCTACACACTTTTTGCATTTCTTTCTTTTCTTTCACTTTTCTTTCTTAAGCTTTTCTTCTTGTATATTAGACATAATATAGTTCTTTCATACCTAATTGCTCATCTCTTATATTAGAAAAGCTTCGTTTTTACTTCTTACTAAAGAAAGACATGGAAAAGCTCAGAAAGACACTGACATCACAGATCAATTATTAAGAAAGAATAATAGTGTGACAGAGTAGCAAGGAATTTCTGCATCTATAAAAAAGTTCAGAAGAATACTGACATTATAAACTCATTTTTTTGAGTAAATCATGGTGTGACAGAGTAGCAAGAAATTTCTGCATTTATAAAAATAAAAATCTTGATGATCATCTTTAAGATCTCATCAGATGAAGACAAATTTGTGTTAATCATAAGCAGTTATAAATTATAGAATGAAGAAATGATTATCAATCTCACTAGAGAAAAGCTTGCAGAGCTTCTTCAGATAAAGAAAAAACTGACTGTAACAGGCCTACACCGAAGAGCTCGGCACTAATATAGGTCTTATATAACAAAAAGTAGAAAATGTTAAGGAAAAGAAAAGAAAAGGAAAAGCATTTGAGTGTGAACATGCAAGATTCTTTTATGAGCCTGGTGAAGCAGATAATCATATTTCCAAAAAGTTCAACCCAGAGGTTGGACTTTTTCTGAGCATTTTGGTGTGTGATTTTCGGCGGATATCAGCGCGGCGGCCGCATATTGGCGTGGCCGCTAGGTCAGCGAAAACCATGGAGCTTCCATTAGCATGCAAGTGGAATGGTCTACTAACATGGGCATAGCTCATCACATTAACCCCCCCCTTCTCTCGAGCTCAGCGCCTCCCATCAATCAAGAGCCGCTGTCTCGGACAATGCCGAACCCGCAGTCCATGATGGGCGATCATAGCTCACCCATTTCATGAGGTATTGTCAGCCATGGTCATGGGGTTGTTCATCCAGTATCTCTTCAATCTCCCATTCAAGCTCATTGTCCTCCCCCATGATGCCTGGCGGCTGCCAGTCAGAGATTGTTTGAGAGGGGAATGGGTCAGTGGCCACTCAGTGTAAGAGGTTCGTATGAAAGACATCATGGATACCAGAGAGAGTGTTCAGGCGGTAGTTATGACTGTCTAGAACTTTCAGGACTTCATATTTCGCATGTCAGTAGTCCAGTGTGCATGATGGGTGTGTGGTTCGAATGTTCTTGAGACTGAGCCAAACTAAATCATCAATCTTATACTGTTCAGCAGAATCTCATTGTACATTGGCTTGATCTTCTTGATCTTGTTTGGCGCTTGTCATTGATGCTTCCGCCCAGTCACGGGTGTCTCAGAGCTTTGTTACTATATTATCAGCAACCTCAATGAGATTGCACAGATTCATTGAGAGTTGTGTGAGTTCTTGAAGATCTAGTATCTTCATATTATAGTCATGCATGAGAAAGAATGAACTCATATCAGTGAAGACTGTGTTCTGGTCATTGATTGCAACTTCTGTATGAAGAAGTAGATCATGCCAGTCATCTTGCAAGTAATTACAGAACTTATGAAGATAATTCTTTACTGTTTGTATTATTCACTCTGAGAAACTATCAGTCTCTGAATAATAGATGATTGATAGACAGTATGTGATCTTCAGTAACTGGCAGATTCTTGTCCATAGAGTGCTTATAAACTGTCAATCTTGGTCTGACACAATTGATCTTGGCAGTCCATGCATTCAGTAGAATGGGCTTTGTAGAAAAGCTTCAGCAACTCATTCTGTATCTATTTTATCACAGAGTTCTAGTATTACACTCTTGCTTAGATAATCAATAATAATCATTATGTTCTTGCATTCTTTACTCTTAGAAAGATTCACTGTGAAATCAATGACAACATCTCATCATATTCAGTCTGAAATATTGAGTGATTTGAGAAGGCCTTTTCAACAGTTCTTTCATGAGATGACTGACAAGCAGCAATTACAGTTTCAGATAAAGTGTTGAATGCTATTTAAGATCTCAGATCAGTAGAACTCTTGTGATATCATTCAGGTTCACAGCCCAGGTGATCAGACATGTGTGAGTCATGCGTCTCTTGCATAATTCGCGTGCATAATGTTTCAGACTGCAGAACCCAATGTCATCCACAGAATTGAAGAGCATTATTGTTGTCAATGAAGTATTCAGATATGTCAGTTCTCACATGTAGTTCTGGGGGGAATTGGGGTGCCTTCCGGCGTACAGCATCAGTGAGAGCTTGGAGCTGTTTGTCAGCAAGAGCTGACAGGCGCCACAGCTCATCTAGTGATGTTTCAGAAGGCGCTTCAGAGGGTGTCTCAGAAGAGATGTCAGAGACATCAGCAATGTCAAAGATAATTCAGAGTGAGAGTGTTCTGACTACTGATGCATGAATAATTTCATGTGCAGTCTTATCATGATTAATCAGTATTCTCAGGTCCAAGATTCAGTGTTCATGGTTGGTCCAGCAGATGTCTGCTGCATCAGATGACATGTCTTGCTCTTGTTGGAAGAGTGTGTCCGCCATGGAGTTCTCTGAGCCGGGGCGGTAGTGTATTGTAAAATGAAAGCAGCTAAGAAGCTCTGACCAGTGCATCTGACATTCTGTGAGCTTATAAGTGGTTGTGAAGTGCTTGAGATTCTTATAATCAGTTATTATCTCAAACTTCACAACACTGTGAAGCTCAGAGTTTCATTCTTCAGAACAGTAAATTATGATGAGAAGTTCTTTGTCATAGATCTCATAGTTATACTCAGCAGAGCTGAGTTTCTTGAACATGAAGACACATGATTGTAGAACATCTTCATCATTATATTGCAGTATGGCTTCTTCTGTAATGTAACCGGAGGAGTCAGCTTTCACAATCATGTCACAGTCAGAATCAAATGTCACTAGTAGAGATGTGCTGATGAACATCTTTTTCATTCATACAAAGGCAGCCTTGGCAGCTGCTGATCAGTGAAAGACTGATTTCTTCTTGATGAACTCTGTGAGTGATCAGACAATCTCTGAGAAGTTTCATATAAATTATCAATAGAAGTTGACAAATTCAATGAAGCTGCATACACTCTTCACAGTGCGTGGGGCTTTTTATTCAAGAATAGCAGAGACCTTTTCAGGATTCATCTGAATGCCCTTACCCGCTTCCATGATGAAGCCCAGGTATTTTGTAGTCTTAACTTCGAAATCGCATTTGTCTATGTCTATCAGCAGGCCAGCTTCATGAAGCTGCTGTAACACCTTCTGAACATGAACTCATCAAGGAAATCTTGCAGTGCTCAATTGATATATTTCTGAAAGGTGCTAGAGGCGTTAGCTAGCCTGAACAGTGTGACTACCCACTCAAAGAGACTGTATCAGGTCTGGAAAGCAGTTAGCCATTTGTCGCCTTCGGCGATGCGGATCTTATGAAATGCAGCAACCACATTCAGCTTGGTGAATCATTGAGTGTGTCTGATGCAAGTGAGTGTCTCATTGATGAGAGATAGAAAATATCAATTCTTCTTCATGAGACAGTTCAGTCCTTGATAGTCTACACAAAATTGGAGCCCGCCGCCTGGCTTCTTGGCGAATAGGATAGGAGCTGCGGCGGGAGAATTGCTAACATGTATGAACCCTTTGTCTAGTAGATCATTGAGGGTCTTGCAGAGAAGAAGGAGTTCATCTTGAGACATGCTATAGAGAGGCTCTCATGGGGGTTCAGAAGTCTTGCCATCTTGCTTCTCTAGTTTGATTGTATGATCTATCTCAGACTCTTGTAGGGGAGGTAGGTTCTCAATGGCATCATCTTTTTGAAAGATGTCTAGATATTCATGGTATTGACACGGGAACTTTGCGCGGGGATCAGTGTGTTTAGTGATGATGAGTTTGTCAAGTGCTTTCTTAATGTCAGCCAAGCTGGCTGAGTAAATTGCCATGCGGTCCCGCTGCATGTGGTTCCATCAGGAATTCTTTCAGAGCAGTTTGTAAGCATTCACAGAGATCTGCTTGAGATTCATGATGCTATGAACATCATTCTTGTGTACACAATCTCCATTAGAGAAGATGAGTGTTCTGTTTCAGATGTTCAAGAGAATGCTCTGTTCAGCTAATCAAGAGATCTCTAGCATGAGATTATAATCTAGATTCTCTATCTCATATGCATAAGTGTTCTCTCATCGGTGCCCGCCGACGTCTATATCTAATTTCACCATATAACGGGTGTAAGCATCTTTCGGGCCGTCGAATCCGGTGAGGAGTCGGGGCTTGGGTAAAGAGATACACTGGAGGTTACAGCATTTTACAATTGAAGATTTGATCATTGCATAATGGCATAGACCGCTGTCTACCATGGCATTCATATTGTACATGCTATCTATCATGGTAGATACAAGAATCGCGTCCATTGTCATCTTTTCTTCAAATTGTTGTTGTCTGATCTTCTCTAGCTTCTGTCGGCGAGTTTTCGCAGGAGCTAGTCTTTTCCCTGCCTTGGAGCTTTCATTGAGACACTCTCTTCATCATTATCCAAATCCTCTTTCACTATGATGTGGTTGATGCGGACTCTCTTCTTCTCACGAGGTGGAACATGGTCAGAACAGCAGTTGACAGCAATGTGGCCTGTATGCTCGCAATTGATGCAGACTCTGTGTCATTGTTGATCGGCTGCCTCTTCAGCTGTCAGTCCAGGGACTCGGAAGCCCGGTCAGGCAGCAGAGACTCTAGCTTGAGTGTAGGTGTTTGAGTCCACTCAATTCATTGCATCTGTGTTGTTCCTGGTCGCCGGCATGTTGGCAGCTGAAGTATAACATCTATCATCACCTGTCTGTATGCTCTTCAGCTTTGTGAGACAATCATTCAATCTTCATAATTGAATGCAGAATGTCTCATAAGTGAAAACTTCTTCAACACTGACAAGAGTCTTCAGCAGTTCAAATATCAAAGCTTTCTTCAGCATGCTGATCTTCATTCAATTCTCTCAGAGTTGGCCTCCTGCTTCTAAGATCTTAGTGTCAAAATCAGATAAAAATGTTGTAAGAGAGATGTTCCTCTGGCATGTATTCTGCAGTCAGTCTAGCATCTTCTGCTGTGTTGCTGTATCTTTGAATAAAATATCAAGATGTTTGAAGATGTTTTCAGGCATGTGAAGTGATGATTTGCAGGTTTCTATTCATGAGTGAAACTTCTGTCTGGTGTGATTCTTCAGTCAGCTGTACACATACCATTCTTGATTGATTAAGAAACCAATGGCATCTTCATTCACATCTAGCTTCACAAGCATCTCCAACTTCCACGGCGAGTATAAAGTGAGGTCAGAAGCGTCGAAGTACATGAAAGTGCTTAGATATTCTTTTGATGATCATGCTGTGCTAGACTTTGTTGACACCTCTACAGGTTCTGCTGACAGAGGTGTTGCAGCTTCCGCGGCAGGGGTCTGACTTGTCAGTTGCCGCTGGATCTCTTCATATTGATGTTGCTGGTTTGCATGCATGTCAGCGATCTGCTGCTGCTGCAGTTTCAACATTGTTTGAAGCCACTGTGGCATCTCATTGGTGTTCGCTGCCATTGAGGGTTCACCAATATCATCCATGATGACTGACAATGTTGTGTCTTGGAATTCTTCGCTGGAGGATTCTTCAGGTTTGGGGGAGTATTTGTATGAAAACTTCATATATCTGGGGTATCAGAACTCTCAGGTCTTTCACTGATACATCTCTTTCATGAGATCTAGTTGTGAGGCCAAGATGATTGACAAGCAAGCTTCTTCTATCTAGTAGAAGTTCAATGACTGCTAGCTAGTCATCTTCTTTATTTCTTATGCATTGTTACATGTTCAAATAATTGAATAATCATTTCTCATAAGAATACAATGAACATTTTCTAAGTGTAACAGACCTATACTGAAGAGCTCAGCACTAATATAGATCTTATATAACAAAAAGTAGAAAATGTTAAAGAAAAGAAAAGAAAAGGAAAAGCATTTGAGTGTGAACATATAAGATTCTTTTATAAGCCTGATGAAGTGGATAATCATATTTCCAAAAAGTCTGACTCAGGGGTCGGACTTTTTCCGAGCATTTTGGTGTGTGATTTTCGGCGGATATCAGCGCGGCGGCCGCATATTGGCGTGGCCGCTAGGTCGGCGAAAACCATGGAGCTTCCATTGGCATGCGAGCGGAATGGTCTGCTAACATGGGCGTAGCCCATCACACTGACAGCTTAATAAGTGAAGCTACAGAATCAATGATGAGAGCTCAAGAAGCAATAAATGATTATCAGAATTTCAGACTTAACTGAAGTTATCACTATCTCTCTCTCTATTGAATTAAAACAGTCAAAAGCAAGTCTTTCAGACTCTGTCTATTATAATGACAATAATTTCTTCTATTTTCCACAGTTTCTCAGCAATCTCAAAGCCAAGATCATGATTGATGAACAGATCATTGATAATGAACAAGCTCAAGTATTGAAGTGGAATAAGGGGTTGTGCGCTTTTGGCGGCACGTGGGCAGGAGCAGCGGGATTGTAAGGAGGTTGGTAAGTTCGCCGTGTATACAATATTCTATTCAACGAGCTATCCAAATAGCAATACAAAAGAACACGTAGGAGATTCAAATATAGAAGAAGAACAAGCAATCAATCACATATCAAATCACACAATCAAAAAGGAGCAATCTCACTGCTCTGCGTACAATCAATCTTCGCCGAATCCACACGTGTGTCAAAGGATAATGGGAATATGAGGCAGCCATGCCAAACAAATATATGAGGCGGTCTCGGCGAAAAGTAATACCACGCCGAGATTCCCCACCACAGTATAATATACTTTTAAGAGACTGAAAGACAAAGCATCAATAAGAATTCACTTTTAAGTGAATCAGTATTCTGAAATTAATAGATTTATCATCAAGAAGTTTCTTGAGCTTCTGAAATCAACATTTATTGACACAGTCTATGAGCAGAAAGTCTTGAACAAACTGAATAAACTGAAACAAGAAAAGAGAAGCTTTGATAAACTCTTGACTGAGCTGAAGTAACTGTTTCTAAAGACTGATAAGTATGAATAAGCTGATTCAATTAAAAAAGACTATCTGAAAGAAGTCTTCAATTGAGAACTAAAGAAACATCTCTTGAACTTGAATAAAAAGAAGTTTTATGATGAATTCAAGAATCAAGTGAAAAGAATTACAGATTGCATGAAAAACTTCAATAAGTTTGAGAAGAGTCAGCTGAATTAATATTAAAATATCTCATTCAAGAGATTTTGAGAAAGTCTTTCTCAGACTTCTTCTGAATCACAGAATGTCATGAACTGAAAGCTCATGTCAGCACAAACTGTTAAGAAAAAGAACAAAAGAATATAATACACTGCATGAGTAGATCTCAAGAACCTGAATAGAAGAAAGAAAAAGAGATTGTGCTTCTGCTGTGAGGCATCAGAGCACATGGTCACAGATTGCCCTTACAAGCCCGCGCGGCACCCTGTGAAGGCCGCCAGTGTAGTCTCCATGTTGGAACCCCGCCAAAGCCGCCCTCAGCCTCAGTCAAGGGCGAGTAGCCTCAACAGCAGCTCAAGGGAGAGCTCTTTGAAGCCAGGAAAAGAGTAGTCTCTGCCAAAAATTGCCTGCAGAGGCCCACAGAGAAACAAGCAGTCAAGAGATGGAAGAAATTTGAGAAGAAAATAATTAGAGACTCAATTTATGTAAATACTGTCTTAGATAGCATACACTTCACTAGAGCAATGATAGATTTGAAGTGTGCTCTCTATGGCATCATCTTCTCACACCTTGCATGAAAATTGAATCTTCAGTGTATGAAATTTTCTGGCTGTCTTATTGAAGGATTTGATGGTAACTATCAAATGATTGACAAGGTAGCTTGTGCAGCATTGAATATAGAAAAATATCTAGCTAAGAGGTTCTACTTCTATGTGATTAAGACCTCTCAAGACTCAGGTTCCCCCCACATAACTCTAGAGATGCCATGGCTGAACATATTCAACACAGTATCTGACAGTAAAAGACAGAAGCTGTATTTTCATTCAGAAATTGTGATGAAGAATGCTTTAGCTCTCAATAAAAGTTCTCAATCAATTCAACTCTCAGTAGTCACATTTGAGCATCATCTCTGTAAACATCACAAGCAAGACAGTACCCAGGTTTTCTCAGCTAGCCTAAAAAACATAGAGAAAGCTCTAGAGATGAAAAATAAGCTTATTAATTCACAGAAGAAACTGCTCAAACACTATCATGTCTATTTAAATATGTTTAATTATACTGCAGTCAACATCTTACCCTCTCATCGCGGACCAGGGGTAGACCACAGAATCACATTGAAAAATAAAAATGAAAAAGAGACTCAATTATCTTGAGACTCTCTCTATAACATGTCTTGAAATGAACTTCTTGTCCTACAGAAAACACTACTGGATTATTTGAATAAAGGCTTCATATGAGTGAGTAATTCACCGGCAGCAGCTGTCAGGGGTTGAACCCCTATATGGTTATGTGGACTCGGGTTAGCCGGCTCCCGCGCTAGTGGCTAGCCCTCACTTGCAATCTGTGCTTAGAGCGCTTTTCTACACACTCTTTGCACTTCTTTCTTTTCTTTCTCTTTTCTTTCTTAAGCTTTTCTTCTTATATATTAGACACAATATAGTTCTTTCATACCTAATTGCTCGCCTCTTACATTAGAAAAGCTTCGTTTTTACTCCTTACTAAAGGAAGACATGGAAAAGCCCAGAAAGACACTGACATCACAGATCAATTATTAAGAAAGAATAATAGTGTGACAGGGATGTGGGTGCGCGCGCGGCGCGACGCGTACCTGGAGCCGCGCAGGCAGGAGATGCAGCAACAAATGGTATGGCAACAACACTGCGCATGATCACTGAGGCTCTTAGAGAGGGGGAGAAAGACAAGGAGATTAATAAGAAAGAATTACTGTATATTCAGAGAGCTCTGAAGACAGTGAATGAGCTCAAGAAGGACCTGTTTGACAACATGTTAAAGAAGCTAGAGAGCGCTACAAGCGCATCACAGCAGAATAAAAGACACAACATGCTGGACAGTGAGACCTCATGGGCGCGCATAGCGGCCAATGAAGGGCCGCCAGCAAAGATAGTAACCAGGCGTGCATTGAGAGAGGTGGTGATATCTCAGCACAACTGTGATGCACTGGCAGTGGAGGAGCGCACCCCAGAGGCCATTGTTAAGAAGGTGAATGAAGCTATCAAAGACATCACCACCGGCACAGTGGTGGCAGCAAGATACATGCCCAGCGGAGACCTGATTCTTGTCACGGATACACTCAGTACAAAGGCTGAATTGGCGAAAAGCAATGAATGAGTGAAAAAATGAGAAGACAAGATGCATATAAGAAAGAAAATGTATGCAATACTGATCAAGAGTGCACTCTTGAAGGCAGTTGACTGGAATGACCCAGTTAAGACAATCAAGGATATCTACAGACAGAACCCAACACTGAGATGCAGGGTATTAATTCACAAGACTGCAAAATGGCTGCTAAAACAACAGAAGCCACATGGAAGTATTGTGATACATGTAGCAACACCACAGCAGGCAAACACACTGGTGGAAGGAGGTCCTATTCTAGGGAATGAATACTGTATGGCAGAGATCTTTCATAGAGAGGCCCAGGTCACTTGATGCTACAGCTGTCATCAGTATGGACATATTGCCAAATACTGCCGCAAAGGGGAGGTGTGCGCGCACTGTGCAGTAAAAGATCATACTGACAGAAACTGCCCTACACTGGCTGAGGGAGGAAAAGCAAGCTGCTGTAACTGTGAAGGTAGTCACCCAGCTTGATCCAAAAACTGCCCTGAACGACACTTAGCGGCCAATCAGGCCAGAGAGGCTCTTAAGAACCACCCAGAGCAGTTTGAAGTGCAGAGCCTGGATGAGGAGGGCTGGATCACCCCTAGGAAACAAAGCAGACCCATGCATGAGGAGGCCCCCAGCAGTCAATGAAAGGCAGGCAGGCCTACAGACATAGCAAGAGCGGGGGCGAGACATTGAGGCTCCATGAGTGAGTATGTATGAACCAACCAGTCGAATAACACACGGGACATGGACATGCATGAGTGATGAGGGAACAGCTTCATATACTGCAATACAATGTGCACAACTCTGTCAAGGTGATGAATGCATTACTGGCCAAGCCCAAAACAGCATTAAACTATGATGTTATCGCGTTACAAGAGCCCTGGATGCATGGAAAGACAGAAAAAGGCACCACTTGTTCTGCAAACTGTGAATTCTGGCAGATGGGCATGCAGGATGAGAAAGCCAGAGTGGGATTTCTAATTAACAAGAAGCTAGCAGTGATGGCATGAGAAGTGAAAATAATATCAAGCTTTATAATCATGTTGACACTTCACACTGCATGCGGCCTGGTCATAATACTGAATGTCTACGCAACCCCACCAGGCAGTTACACAGCCATACCGGAGGACTCCCCGATCCATCAGCTCCAAGCGGTGGTGGAGGGGGTGAAGACCGCGCTACAAGCACAACATGGAAGGCTGAGCGCGCAACAAGCACAGACTGTAGTGCTGGGAGACTTCAACGTGCATCACACACACTGGGGGGGAGAGCGCGTGGCGCGCAACTTCAACATGGCCTGGGGGCTCATTGCGCAGACCGATGCATTGGGGCTTCAATTGGCCACACCGAAGGGGGAAATCACATGAAAAGACTGCAGCAGTGCAAGAATCACTCTGAATCTAATCTTTGTGTCAGAGAGTCTGAGCGCTGGAATGAGCAAGTGTGATGTAGCAAGGGAGGCAGACATGGCCTCAGATCAGTAGCCACAGTTTTAGCAGTGAGGCCAACCACTGCACAAAGAGAAAGACAGAACTGGAAAAATATTGACTCAACACAACTGCAAAGAGACTGTCAGAAGCTGAGATGCTGCACAGTCTTCATATTCACATTGAAAATTGATGAGTATGTGCAGTATCTCAGTGAGTTCATCAATAAGCTTGCAGCTAAACATGTCAAGAATGCACATATCTGTGAATATAGTCACTTCTGATGGTCCACCAGGGTGGCAGAGGCAGTATGTGAGTACAAGCACATTTTAAGAAGCCCTCACAGCACAGAGAAAGAGAGAGCACAGGCAAGAAATAAACACAACAGAGAGATGAAACTTGCAAAGACAGCCAGCTTTCATGGCCTTATGAACAGTGCAGGGACTGACCCTAAACTGCTCTGGAAGCTAGCCAAATGGGGGCGCACTCACACCCGCGAAGTCAAGCAGCCGGCGCTAATCCTGCCTCTGGAGGGACTGCAGCACGGGACTGAGGCCTCTGAAACACTGATATGTGACTTCCAGGGCAAGACAGAGCTGCTGAGAGCGCGCTTCTTCCCAGATCCCCTGCCTGCCAGTGAGACTGACATGAGTGAGTGCACACCACCGCCGGATATAGACAATATAATGGAAATCACAGAGGAAACCATGACAGCAATCATAGCCAGGCTGCCAAATGACAAGGCACCAGGTGCAAATGGCATCCCCAACCGATTTCTCAAGATGCTGGGGCCAGTGTTCATCAGAGCAATGACTGAGCTCACCCAGGCATGCTGGCAATGGAAGCACTACTCACAGGCCTTCAAGACTGCGCGCACAGTGGTGCTGAAAAAACCAGGAAAGAAGAACTACAGCAAGGCAGAGGTATGAAGGCCTATAGCACTTCTGGATACAGTGGGTAAAATCATTGAGGCCGCAACAGCTAGAGAGCTTAGACAGCTAGCAGAACAATTTAATCTTCTACCAGTGCAACAGATGGGCGCGCGGAGTGGTCGCTCAACTGAGACAGCAGTGGCAATGTTACTGGCACAGATTCGCACTGTCTGGGAGGAGCCAGGAGCAGTGGCATCAGTGCTATCACTGGATATCTCAGGAGCCTATGACAGGGTGCTAAGAAAGCGGCTTGTGCATATTCTTAGAATGAAAGGAATACCCAGACAACTCACTGATTGAGTGAACTCATTCATGAGTGACCAGAAGATCACTCTGATATTTGATGAACAGAAGTCAGAGATCTTCAAGATGAAAGCAGGGATTTCTCAGAGATCACTGCTCTCTTCTATTCTCTTTTTGTTCTATAATGAAGAGCTGCTGCGGGTATGCACACCCCCTCATGAGCCATCCAGCTGCATAGGATTCGTGGACGATGTCAATGTACTGGCTTATGGCGCTTCCACTGAGGCCAACTGCGCGCAACTAGCGCGGATCCACGCGGAATGTGAGCAGTGGGCGAGCAGGCATGGAGCGATTTTCGCACCACAGAAGTATGAGCTAATGCACTTCACCAGAGCAAGAACATGGTTCAATGTGGAAGAACCTCTACAGCTACCACAGCAGGTTGTTGCACCACAGAAGGCCATGAGAGTGCTGGGAGTGTGGCTGGACCCTAAGCTCAAGTGGAAGAAGCATGTGAATGTCACAGTGAGGAAAATGAAATCACAGGTCCGAGCATTAACTCAAACCACCCAGTCAACCTGGGGACTGCCTCTACACCAGGCTAGAAGAGTCTACAATGCAGTGATCAGGCCGGCCATCTCTTATGAAGCCCTGGCATGGCACCTCCCATGCGCGACACCTCAGGAGCCAAGGCGCCAGTGGCAACTTCTAGCAGAGATGGAGAAAATACAGAATACATGCCTTCACATCATTGCAGAGGTATATAGAGCCACGCCCATCTCATCGCTGGAGGCTGAAACACACACCCCACCTCTCAGCATTCACTTGGACAGCCTGGTTGTTAAGGCAGTGGAGTGAATCAGAAGATCAGGAATGGCTAGACAGATAGAGCAGGCATGCACTAGTGTGCGAACAAGACTCAGGCGAAGAAATGAAAGGGTGAGAAGGTCAGTTGAGACAGTGCTACATTCTACAGACATGCAGACAGCATGGAGTGCACAGTGAGTGGCTGGAGTAAAGCAAACTAGAAGAGATGAAAGACAGACTGATATCAGAATGAACTGAAGCTTTGCAAAATGAGTGCAGAAGAAGGTACTACATCACTGGAGAACAAAGTGGCAGGTGTGTAGAACACCTTGAGGAAAGCTCTTTGAAAGACCTTCAGATAAAAAACTATTGAAGTGGCATGAGAGGCTGAGCAAGGCGCGCAGCTCTCTAATAGTGCAGCTACGTACAGGCAAGACAGGGCTGGCAGCCTTTCTGCACAGACGAAGAGTGCCAGACTTCCCCACCCCCAGATGCACATGTGGCTATGAGCAGGAGACAGTGACCCATGTGATGATTCACTGTATGCGGTTTGATGTGAGATGCAGGGAACTGGAAACAGAGAGCAGAATTGACAAGAAATGGCTGCTGAATACAAAAGAAGGCCTTCACAGACTCACAAGATGGTGACTTGAACAGAGCATTCTTGAACAGTTCAAGCTAGCCAGAACACTCAGCGCATACAAAGCATAGCTGATACATCAAAAGGCATGCAGAGAAAGCAGACAAGCACAGAAAAGAGCATGACAAGTGCCAAATAACATGAGAGTACACGCAACTGGCGTGAACAGAAGTGAGAAAAACAGCTACTGGTATATTATAATATGAGATTGCACGCATCAAGCGCAATAAAACACAGGAAAGTGCGACACCAGCATGAATCAACACAGGAATTGCGCGCGCCGGGCGTGAATGAGTCAGCCTAAATACAGTATAAGCAGTGTGAAGGAGTGACATGTCAACTGCTCATCAGACTCAGTGCAACAGTCAGATATGAAAAAGACTGAAGAGCTCTTCAGTATAACACACTCACTACAGTGTCTCACAGCATGGGGGTCTTCAGGGGATTTTTTCTTATGTCAGAGATTGCACACTTCTTTCTTCTTTCTTTTTCTTTTATTCTTTTCTATAGTGCTATGCACTCTCTCTCTAAGAGCAGCTGTGGCTGCTCCACGGTAATCTGAAGATGTTAAATAGGCAGAATAGATCTGGGAATCGCGGGGTTTTTAGTTCAGTGGCAGGCAAGGCCGGCCACATGGTTTCCCCTGCTTGTTAAAATAGATGAACACCCACATATCCTCGCGATTAAGTGGTGTATGAATAAATAATAATAATAATAGTGTGACAGAGTAGCAAGGAATCCCTGCATCTATAAGAAAGTTCAGAAGGATACTGACATTATAAACTCATTTTTTGAGTAAATCATGATGTGACAGAGTAGCAAGGAATCCCTGCACTTATAAGAACAAAAACTCTGATGATCATCTTTAAGATTTCATCAGATGAAGACAAATTTATGTTAGTCACAAGCAGTTATAAATCACAGAATGAAGAAATGATCATCAATCTCACTAGAGAGAAGCTCACGGAGCTTCTTCAGATAAAGAAAAAACTGACAGCTCAACAAGTGAAGCTACAGAATCAATGATGAGAACTCAAGAAGTAATAAATAATTATTAAAACTTCAAATTTAACTGAAGTTATCACTATCTCTCTCTCTATTGAATCAAAACAGTCAAAAGCAAGTCTTTCAGACTCTGTCTGTTATAACAGCAATAATCTCTTCTATTTCTCACAGTTCCTCAGCAACCTCAAAGCCAAGATCATGATTGATGAACAGACTATTGAAAATGAACAAGCTCAAGTGTGATATACTTTTGAAATACTGAAAGACAAAGCATCAGCAAGAATTCACTCTTGAGTGAATCAGTATTCTGAAATTAATAGATTTATCACTAAGAAGTTCCTTGGGCTTCTGAAGTCAACATTTACTGACACAGTCTATGAGCAGAAAGTCTTGAACAAACTGAATAGACTGAGACAAGAAAAAAGAAGCTTTGATAAACTCTTGACTGAGCTGAAGTAACTGCTTCTAGAGACTGATAAATATGAATAAGCTGACTCAATCAAAAAAGACTATCTGAAAGAAGTTTTTAATCAAGAACTAAAAAAACATCTTTTAAACTTGAATGAAAAGAAGTTCTATGATGAATTCAAGAATCAAGTGAAAAGAATTGCAGATCACATGAAGAATTTCAATAAGTCTGAGAAGAGTCAGCATATACCAGATTCATGAAATATTGAAAATGAATGTGAAGTATTTAATGCTGAATTATATACTATAATGAAAGCTTTTAAACTGATAGAAATAAAAGCTTCAAAAAAAAAAGATATGAAAGAAGCATGAATTTTTTCAGATAGTCAAGCAGCTTTAAAAAGAATTCAAAAGAATGAAATTCATAATAATCAAATAAATATAGAAGTAATTCTAAAGAAATACAAAAGAATTCAATTAAAATATAAGACAAAAATATATCTGAGCTGGATTTCTACTCATATAAATATACATGGAAATGAGCTTGCTGATGAAGCAGCAAAGAAAGAAACAGAACTAAATATTGCAAGTTCAAAAATAGTTTCATGATTTTTTATTAAAAGAAAGATAAAAGGGAATTGCTTAGAAAAATAGTATAAAATATGAGAAAAATAAAGAAAAAGTCCTCACTATCTTAGATTTAAAACTAAATCTAAATGAAAATCATACTCTATTAAGTGTAAAAAGAAGCTTTTCTTCTCAATCATTCAATTGAAACTAGATCATGACTATTTCAAATCTTATTTAAAAAGAATATCTGATATTGAAAGTGAAAATTGTGAATATTATGACTTTCTTGAAGATTCAGAACATATCTTAATGAATTACTCATCAAATCAAGAACTTAGAGCTGAACTGAGATATAAATATAAACTGAGAGAAATGAATATAAAACTACTATTTTCAACTGAAATAGACAGTTAATATTTAATTGATTTTCTTAATGAAACTCAACTAGCTACCAGAAATCAATTCTATTTCAAAAATGAAAATATAAATGAATAAAAATCTGAAATATTCTTTATAAAAACTGCTAGATATTATATAATATCTCACTATTTCTTTTATACTGTGTTAGAGTCTGTCTTTTATTTTCTTTGTATTCATGTCATGAGTTATTTTATCAATCATTAATTTATTTTCTTTGTAATCACTTGAAAATTATATGAAAAAAGAGAATATAAATAATTTTTAAAGATATTTATAAAAAAAGAAAAATAAAAAAAAAAGAAAAATCAATTTGCTGACTATTCTGAGCTGAAATTCAAGTATTGCAAGTGCTATTTATTTGAAGAAAAAATGTATATTAATTAGTTTTAAAGTTAGAAAAATCCTGAGACTCTTTGAGTCTCAGATAGATATCATAGTCTCTGACTGCATATATCTATAATGAAAGAATAATAATAATAATGTGTACTGTGATTTGAATTGGGTGAGGGCGGATTCTCAGTACAAATCAAATACAAAATATGTTATTTTTATTAACAGATTGCTGATCTCATGACAGTCACAGAGACAGATCTCCATCATGAAATCTATCATGAAAGCTGAATATATTGCAGCTAGTGAAGCGGCGTGCGAGGTAATTTGGCTGAACGACATGTTATATGATGCCAGATTGATGAATGGGAAAGAAAAAATATGCTCACATCTATGAGTTGATAATAAGAGAGCAATCAATCTAGCAAAAGAGAAATTCTTAACATGAAGATCACATTATATCAAGATTAGATATCACATTCTTCATAATTTAATTGAAAAAGAGGAAATTGTAATGAAACATGTTGATTCTATAATCAAAATAGCTGACGGCCTCATCAAGCCGCTGGCGAGGCCTGCTTTTGGAGAATTCATTGAGAAGATTGAGTTAAAGAATATTAATTGAATGATAAATACAATACAGTGAATTGCTTGAATTTGTGTGTGTTTTTCTGATTTTTATGATTATTGCTGTACAGACATCTTTTCTAATAAGGAAGTCAGGGTTCAATTCTGTAATTAATTATTATCGCGTTTTTGAACGAATTGGCAGCTAGTGGCGCCGGGGGGCAGAGCCTGAGTGCGCCGGAGCAAGGGGGGGTATTGGATTGTGCTACAGCTACTGCAGTCACGTGCCCCCCAATCCTATTTAGTAAAAGCTCCCTAGCTAGAATATAATACACAACAACGTTATCCTCCAATAATATATATGACTCTTTCGCTATGTGCGAGCCAAGGAACTAAGAATAAGTGAATGGGCGTGGTTCGCCGATTTATGGGCCCGTAATCATGCAATGGTACAGCCATGTTCGGCGAATCCCAACAACTTTTAATGCCGAAATTCAACATGTTTACTTTTCCCGCTTTTCTTCTGCAGGTGCGACCTCGCGCTCCTCTGGCGTTTCCTCTCGGATCTCACTTTGCCTTTCCTTCTCCTTCGCCTCCTCATCCATCTCATCCAGGTGGACATTCTTCATGAAGAACATGATAATCAGTATGGGCGCAGCCATACAAGTCGAGGCGACGGCAAGCGTGCGCTGCGATTCTCGGTAACTCTGATTAACTGCCTCGCGGACGGGAGAGCCTGGCGCAGATGATTTTGCGACCACGATGGACTGGAAGATGGCAGTGGCGTTTTTCTGGGCATCTGCTGGAAGAAAGCGTCGCAGTTGATTGGGCAGTTGGTTGCGCCAGATTGCACCGGAGATGCTGCAGCAATATTAGCTTGCATGCGTTTGGATGGTGGAGTGATGGAAATCTAAATACCTTACTCCGACCGCGCCACCCATACTGATGGCGGCCTGGTACACTGCAGTAGCGACGGCGACGTCTTGGGTTGACACAACGGCCTGCACGGAGACCTGCCCCGCGGTTTGCAAGCAGGCGCGGCCAAATCCGTTGAGGACTTTGGCCGTGACGAACGCCGCTTCGTTGGTATTTCGCCCATAGCCCATGTTGACGAGGTAAATCATAATTCCCTGTGAGAGGACGGTGACGGGTGGGCCCATAAATATCCACATCTGTGATCGTTTGGTATATTTCATGCCCAGGCCAATGAAAAGGCTGAACACTTGATTGCTTACGCGGAGAGCGTTGCTGGAGAGCAGTGGTCAGTGAAGGCCACCTTTAAGGGGGGGTGGTAACGCACTCAATTCTTGTAGCATGGCCGGGGGAATAGCCACCGGCAACCTGCAAGTAGCTGGGGAAGAAAAGGGTGAAGAGAACATAGCTGCCAAAGTCGAGGGCCGATGCAATACAAGCGGCAATGATGGTCCTTTGGGTGACCATTCGGTATGGGATGAAGGGTTTTTTGGCGAACTTGGAGTCCCACACCACGAAAGCGATGAACAAAACAACCCCTAGGACTAACATGGCTATGAACGAAGGTTCCCCCCAACGCTGACTGTTGAAGGAGCCCGTGAGCGAGAGGGGTATCAAAACAAGAGAAAAGCTCGCGATAAGCAGCAATGCTCCCGGAAGATCAAGTTCGGTCCAGATGAGGTGGAGCACCTTTTTCCACACAGGGTCTCCTGCTCGATAACCCGCAAAAAGCGACCTAGGTTTCTGGGCCAACCCATGTTTGGCAGCCCGTTTCTGCAAAACCAACATCGTCGTGATGAGGGGGGTGGAGCAAACGGGAAATACTATAGCCCACATTCCCCAGCCCCATCTCCAAGTCGAGTGTTTCAAAACATTGTCACCAATTATAGTGCCAAGATAGATGGCCGGGAGAGTGGAAACGGTTTCCGGAATGCTGGACCAGAGCCCTCGATTAACTAGGTTTGTGGCATCGGCGATGAACACCTGCTGGGTAAGGAGGAATGCAGTGGCGCCTATCGCGTCAAAAATCCCCGCCGCCTAAATGTGTTTCCAAAATATCGTTAGAATCGGCGAGAGGACAGAAAAGGGAGGGACTTTGCGTGGCAGCTACGAGGAGAGTGAAAGATACATACAGCATACTGGTCTATATACCGGCTTGTGGCGTATAGCACGAAAGCAAGGGTTTGTACAACAATGGAGAAAATAAACATCTCCGCTCGCCCAAATACCTAGGATGAGTGTTAGTCGAAACAGAATTCCTCGCAACGGGGTTCACAACTGCAGTTACATCACATAGCTTCGCTACCACAGGATAGGCACAGATCCTAGTTATATTACCGACCACTCTCGCAACACTCATCATCGAGTGCTGACGAAACTCGCTGGTGGCATATGGCTCATACACTATAGTCGAATAGTCGCTGAGGTTGAGAACAAGAGTCGAGATGATTAACCTTGGTCTATCAGTAACGGTACCCAGACGGACTAAGACATGGGGCAGGGCACAAACCCTGCGAAGGCGATTATTAGAGTATTTTTGGACCATGCCTTCTTCAAGACCATGGCCTTTTGAACTCCTGCTTGAAGACTTTCCGGGTCGCTCTTGATCGAACTGGCATCGCCATCACGGGCATCCTTCTCGGTTTTCACAGTTGGTGCCATTTGAGCGTGCTTATCGTCGCCCGCTCGGAGACGCAAGTTCTCGTCAGCCATGACGCAACAATTGGCGATTCGTGCGACTAGGAATAGGACCAAAAGTAGAAATTAGTCTTCCCTTGTGCACAAAGCGAAATGAAAGAAGAACTGGAAGAATCCCTGCTTTCCAGATTTTTTTCTCCGGCGGAATTGACGAGAACTTTATAATGCCTTGCGGCTTGATCGAGGGGTTGTGAGAACCATCCAGCACCCGGCATTAGGTCGAGAACTATGGCCTGACCGATGACCCGAGCTAGATAATCAGAGCTAGATTTAATGTTTTTAGCCGCCTTTTTCGCGTAGAAAGGCTTGGTTTGCCCACCATAAGCAGTAATAACATTTTTAAGTTTTCAGTCTAAACCACAAAAACGTCGAGCTTCGCATCGTGGGAAAACAAATACTGGTCGTTAAGAGGGAAGATGAGTTCTCCAGAGCACAGCAGGACGGCAAAATCCTCAGCAGGGTTAGGTCGTGCGTTTGGGACAGCGGAAATAATTCTGGCTGCGTTGGGCTAAATTGCTGAGGATGGCATCTGGCTCCCGATCTTATCTGATCAGATGCCGAAATCAGATAAGACAGCTCGGGTTAGTTCCGCTTGGAAAGACTTGGCTGCCCCACTTGTCATACTCTGGTTGGTGGTTTATCAGATGCCAATCTAATCTGATAAAATTTCTGTTTTCATGCTTGCTTCTTCACCACAGAACTAGGAGAAACCAAGACTAATACGAGTCTCTCTCGTGTCTGGTGGATCACAGATGGATCCTGTATCGGAACAACGGATGCCAGCTAACAGCTGTTGAACACAGAATTCAACGCGGTGGAAATTTTCTTCTGCCGTACCAACACTATCTTCGCAAGGATCCAGTTGTTAAACCCGTAGGGGAGCAATGTTCGGGATGGACAACCAGACGGGTACATTCAGTCTCACAAATTCATGGCAGTGGGATCTGGAAAGCGCATCGGGTGATACTTATCGCATTCAGATCTCGTGGCCTCTAGGCTGGAGTGACCGGCGGCCACCCGTTGGCAGAAAAGTACCAGTTGTGTGAGTTTCGCACCCGGCTTGCTGAGCCAACAGACAATGGCACGCTAGTTAATATATCGTCTAGGTATGCCGTCGATGGCAATGCGATGTTCTTAACAGCCACAGAGGTGGTAAGGCGACGAGCACACTCACCGAACAACTCTGGCGGCGGCATCGTTGTCGCAGTGGGATACCCTTTGACCAGAGGCGTCTATGAGATGAAAAAGAGAGCCTTCGACCTGACACCTCCCGGCGGAGCAGACACCGATGGTTTTGGGGGGGCAAGTGTCTTCCTTGATTTTATCGCCGGGGTAGTCCGACCATTCATCCAGTCGACCGTGTTTCCGGGTATAGAGATCGATCGAGAAGCAATATTTGGCCATTCATACGGTGGCCTGTTCGTCCTTCATGGTCTGTTCACTCGCCCGCAACTATTTGACTGCTTTATCGCAGCCAGTCCATCGATCTACTGGAACGGCCGGTATATTCTTCACGAGGAACGCGAATTTCGAGACACTCCCTCTGAGGAGAGCAAAGCTACGTTAATGATTTTTTTTGGCTCGTACGAACAGAATCCTCCTCGATGGTCTGATGAGTCGTCTGAGCATTATCGAGAGCGAAACAGAAGGGCCCGCGACCGGGGTATGGCAGATGGGGCGATCTCAATGAAGGACCGCCTCCTAAGCAGCAGGAAACTGCAAGCGGTGACGCTCAAAGAGTTCCCTGAGGAGGATCACGGTTCGGTAGTCGCTTGTGCATTAAGCAGAGGCCTGACATCTTTTCTTGAGGGTTGGCCATTGTCGCAGAGTCTAGGAGAGGCAGCAGAAGGGGAGTGATTCAACGGTTAGTTTGTTCCAAAATTTCCCACTTATAGTACGATTCACCCGCCGAGCGCGAAGTTTCTAAACGTAAATGTATTTAGCATCATCGGCGACCATTCAGAACCAAGTGCGTTCATAACAGCAGTTCAAACTCGTCCAGACTCGTTTGCACATTCTTCACAACGACTTGTTACCGCGAGCCTTCACCCTCACACTAAAAGTATTAGCATTCGCAAGAAGTCTCAGTGGGTGGGACATGTCTCGAGCTACGAATCATGACTGTGATTTGTCTTCATGGGGAACGCGTTGAAGCCTCTCAGTGGACTAATTCTTCGCGCCTCTTGCGCGTGTTTCGCAGCTTCAACTCTGGACTCCCTGTCTTCGTGATTTTGTCATCCATCACCTCACTAAGCCACTTCGAAAAACAGAACAAATTCTTTGCTCGTCATGAACATGAAGCCAATAGTTATTTAGTTAATTTGTCTGTCTGCTGTTGTTAGGATCGATCCCAAGAGTCAGAATGGCGAATTTGACCAGGGTGGTAGCAACAGCAGGTGACCCGTCGGGGCCTTTAGCCTCTTGAAAGAAGTTTGGAGCTATCGGATGGTCTTTCTGCGTCGACGGCACGATGAAGTCGCTAATTTATCAAACACAGCACCCTGACCACTTTTCAAAAGCATAGGGGATATGAAAAATTTTGCAGTACTGTACAGATCCTTTATTTACCATGTTATGCCACGAGGAGAAAGGAGCTGAGTCTCCAAATTAGGCTTTGTAATGCTGCTCCTACATCTGGCATAGAAGCATCTGGAAGGTTCTCTAACAAATTTTCTGTCGTACATACGTTGTTCCTCTTTGGAAAGTTCAATAATTTAGCCTAAATCAAAAGGAAAACCAACGTGGCAATTACATATTCTAAACTCATTTTAAACTGAGGGCCTGGGAAGGCTGGAGAATTTATATTTTTCTTCCTTGTTAGGTAAAATACTTGAGATATTTCTCCCACCTTCTATCATAGTATTAAAAAATGGATTTAGTTGCCACTATGTCATCGTTTCAGTAGCCATCCAGTCTCTCTCGCTAGGGTTTGAACGGACAACCTATTTTGCCTTGCGTCTAGCTGGTGAAGATCATTCCTAGTTGGAAGGATTAGATTGCCAAAAAATATACTTACATTGTCATGTGACCGTCTATTAGGCACCAATGCATTAATTTGGACCAAATATAATTCAGCAAGATGAGAAATCCGAGCTGATGTCCTGCCAGAGTCCATGGACCAATGACATAACAGAAGGGAAAGATGCCTGGGTTGCTGTGAGCGACAGGATAGGGAAGCGAAAGCGTTGGCTGTGGGATTGGGTCTACGTCCTGGGTACAGTCCAATAACACAACGCCGAGGTGTTTTTCCGGCCCCGGTCTTGCACCGCGTTCGACTGTATGCCCCAACTGTCTATTGGTAAGTGAAAGGCTCGGCTTAGTAAGCCTACAAGAGTTGGTTGTAGTTGACTTACTAGGGCATACAGTTGAACGTGGTGCCAAAATTATTGATCATGGTTCCGATTTCGGCCGGAAAAACCCTTCAGTGTGGTTCCAAATTGGACCCATGACATGGTTTCAAAGTTGAACATGGTTCAAAAAAATGAATCTAATTTTGAAGTCATGTTTAACTTTGAAGCTGAATTTTGAAATCATGTTCAAGATTTGAGTTTTCCTCAACATCTCAACTGTTTTGCATAATGTTGGCATATGCCGGAAATGGTTAGAGCATAATAATAAAGAGATTCAAGCTCAGCCAGTTTATAATCACTTGAGAACTTAGAGATTTTCAAATTTCAAATAACATGAATTCAAGCTTTATATCTATCAAACTTTATTAAATACATGAAATGGGAAATATATTGCTCATTCTTTTGAACAAAAATGTCAGGCTTTTATGAAAATTCTATTTCAAAAACCACCTCAATCTGAACAATATAGTTCAATATGTGAATATATTGAAGATTCAAGATGGGCTTGGCCAGATCTATCTAGAAATGAACTTGAAACTGCTGTGTTTACAAGTTCTACAAAAACAGCTGCAGGACCTGATACTATAAATCATTTAATCATTCAAAAAGTCTTTCATTCTCTGAAAAATGAATTATTTGAATTATTCTCTCAACTAATGAAGAATGGGTATCACCCTGAATGCTGGAGACAAGCAACTGGTATAGTTCTTGCAAAACCAAATAGAAAAGCTACTATGCCAAAGTCTTATAGAATTATATCACTTTTGAATTGCTTGGGAAAAATTCTTGAAAAAATAATAGCAACAAGATTATCATATCTAGGCTCAATCACTGATTTATTATATAATGATCAAATGGGTGGCAGAAAACAGAATTCTGCAATAGATACAGTTTTATCAATAATTCATGATATTCAAATGGCAAAAAATGAAGGCTTAGTTACAACAGCTGCTTTTATTGATATAAAAGGTGCTTTTGATCATGTTTCAAAGAATAAGCTAATAATTATTCTTCAAGAGATGAAACTACCAAAAGCATTAATAAAGTGGGTTATATGTTTTATGTCAAAAAGATATATTCAACTACTTTTTGACTCATTAAAGCAAGATATTACTGAAATTGAAATAGGAGTTCCTCAGGGGTCTCCAGTCTCACCAATTCTATTTGCTATATATACAAAAAATCTATTCAAAGATAGAGAAATGGAGATAGTGAGATCTCCTAGCTATGTTGATGATATAGGTCTGATTTTCAGCTCAAGAACAATAAAAGAAAATTGTGAAAATATTGAAAAAGCTGCGCAAGAGATATTTAATAGAGGAGATTTAAATCTAATTCAATTTGATATGGAAAAAACTGAATTAATTCACTTTTTTCCAAAAAGATATGAAAAGGAAATAAGTTTAAATCTATTAAATCAAGAAATAAAGCCTAAATCAGTTGTAAGATGGCTAGGAATCTGGCTGGATTCAAAACTCAATTTTAAATCTCATATTCAAAAAAGAATGGCTCAAGCTGAAAGAGTTTTAAATAGTGTAATACAACTTTCTAATACTGAAAGGGGTTTATCATTTCAAGCTATGAGACAGCTATACATTGCATGTATAGCATCTATTTCTGATTATGGTGTTCAGATATGGTGGAAGAACCAGAAACACTTCATAGATAAGTTTCAAAAATTGCAGAATACAGCTTTAAGAAGAATTCTGGGAGCTTTCAAAACCTCTCCATGTAGAGCTATGGAAATAGAAGCTTCTATATCACCTCCTGAAATAAGATTTGAGAAGATATGCAAGAATTATGCACTGAGAATCATGAAAATGCCAGATATTCATTCAATTAGAAAAAGAATATCTACATCTTATCCTCCAATTCAATCTGGAAATGACTTAGATTGGAATAGATATCTAGATTGGAATGAAAGTCAAGAAAATTAAGAAAATGAGAGAAATAGAAAAAAAATCCCTTCTCAACTATATAGAGTATGCTCAATGATTAAAAATGAGTTCTCCTCATTAAATATTGAAAAGATTGAACACAAAAAGCTATATCCATGGAAAGAAAAACTAGGCTCAATGATTTCAATTGAAATAAGCGCATTATCAAAACCAGAAGAAGCTGAGAATCATAGAAGAATAATAGAGAAAATTGATTTTAAAAAGTCAATTCTAATCTATTCAGATGGTTCAATGAATGAAAATAAAGGCCTAGGAGCTGGAATAGCATATACAGAAGATAATTACAAATATACATCAGATTCATGGAATATTGGAAATGAATGTGAAGTATTTGATGCTGAATTATATGCTATTATGAAAGCTTTTAAACTGATAGAAATAAAAGCTTCAAAAAGAAAAGATATGAAAGAAGCATGGATTTTTTCAGATAGTCAAGCAGCTTTGAAAAGAATTCAAAAAAATGAAATTCATAATGGTCAAATGAATATAGAAGTAATTCTAAAGATATGCAAAAGAATTCAATTAAAATATAAGACAAAGATATATCTGAGCTGGGTTCCTGCTCATATAAATATACATGGAAATGAGCTTGCTGATGAAGCAGCAAAGAAAGGAACAGAACTAAATATTGCAAGTTCAAAAATAGTTTCATGGTCTTTTATTAAAAGAAAGATAAAAGAGAATTGCTTAGAAAAATGGCATAAAATATGGGAAAAACAAAGAAAAAGTCCTCACTATCTTAGATTTGAAACTAAACCTAAATGGAAATCATGCTCTATTAAGTGCAAGAAGAAGCTTTTCTCCTCAATCATTCAATTGAAACTAGGTCATGGCTATTTCAAATCTTATTTGAAAAGAATATCTGATATTGAAAGTGAAAATTGTGAATATTGTGACTCTCTTGAAGACCCAGAACATATCTTAATGAATTGCTCATTAAATCAAGAACTTAGAGCTGAACTGAGATATAAATATAAGCTGAGAGAAATGAATATGAAACTACTATTTTCAACTGAAATAGGCAGTCAATATTTAATTGATTTTCTCAATGAAACTCAAATAGCTACTAGAAATCAATTCTATTTCAAAGATGAAAATATAAATAAATGAGAATCTGAAATATTCTTTATAAAAACTGCTAGATATTATATAATATCTCACTATTTCTTTTATACTGTGTTAGAGTCTGTCTTTTATTTCCTTTGTATTCATGTCATGAGTTATTTTGTCTATCATTAATTTATTTTCTTTGTAATCACTTGAAAATTATATGAAAAAAAGAGAATATAAATAATCTTCAAAGATATTTATAAATAAATAAATAAAAAAAAGAAAAATCAATTTGCTGACTATTCTGGGCTGGAATTCAAGTATTGCAAGTGCTATTTGTTTGAAGAAAAAATGTATAGTAATTAGTGTTAAAGTTAGAAAAATCCTGAGACTCTTTGAGTCTCAGGTAGATATCATAGTCTCTGACTGCATATATATCTATAATTGAAGAATAATAATAATAAGTGCTATTTGTTTGAAGAAAAAATGTATAGTAATTAGTGTTAAAGTTAGAAAAATTCTGAGACTCTTTGAGTCTCAGGTAGATATCATAGTCTCTGACTGCATATATATCTATAATTGAAGAATAATAATAATAATAATAATAATAATAATAATAAATTCAAAGATGAAAATATAAATGAATGAGAATCTGAAATATTCTTTATAAAAACTGCTAGATATTATATAATATCTCACTATTTCTTTTGTGTTAGAGTCTGTCTTTTATTTCCTTTGTATTCATGTCATGAGTTATTTTGTCTATTATTAATTTATTTTCTTTGTAATCACTTGAAAATTATATGAAAAAAAGAGAATATAAATAATCTTCAAAGATATTTATAAATAAATAAATAAAAAAAGAAAAATCAATTTGCTGACTATTCTGAGCTGGAATTCAAGTATTGCAAGTGCTATTTGTTTGAAGAAAAAATGTATAGTAATTAGTTTTAAAATTAGAAAAATTCTGAGACTCTTTGAGTCTCAGGTAGATATCATAGTCTCTGACTGCATATATATCTATAATTGAAGAATAATAATAATAATAATTGTGTTACATCTGAAACTAGTACTACTAATCACAATAATATGACTAGCTTCTATTTTGGTTCTGGTCTCAGACATGGTCACACGGTCAGTCTAATAATCAGTGAATATTATTAAAAAAAGTATTAGAGAATTGAAAATTATCTTTGAATATTATATTTTATCTCTGAGTGGCAGGCATTGATGTACACAAGTAGGACAGTAAGTGGGCAGAGTGAATATTGAGATGAATATCATGGGTTTGAAAATAGACAGATTGACAGAGCTGGCAGAACATGCAGAGCAAAACACAAGATTGTGAATCTGTACCAACAAATCAGATTGCATAGAATGTAGTATGAGATATTATTGATTGGTACCTCCAGGCTAACTACATAATTATTACACTACTGGTATTGCGCTAATTGTTCCTCGTCCCCAGACTAGGAGATAGGGCTGTATTATTCGCGGTTCATGGTTTTCTATACACAGTCATGGCTAGGGTTTGCACGGTAATTTCAGGGATCTCGTTTGCATTTCAATTGAGCCTAGGAGGTATGCTTCTTTATCTATGCTCACTGGCCCAGGCTCTCAAGGATGATATCGACCGCCTGCTCCGCGATGGCATATACAGCGGCCTGATAATGGGATGCTAGAGGTACTGGGATCTAAAATCTCGGTGCGTCAGCCACGGTTCTAGTTCCTTCCTTCGCTCGGCAATCCGGATAATTAGGAAGTGTAATTTTGTTGCTGTGACACTCACCACGCTAGCATCCACAACCCTGAGGTTTTGAGCTCCTCGAACTCTCAAGGAGGTGTCCACAACGGCACCCACGCTGGCCGTACCCGCTGGATGCGAAGCTGTCATACCGCCCATCCGAATACGAGCGTCAATGAGGTCCGACGGGGCGTCGGAGGAAAGCAATTGGTGGCAATGCGGTAGGATTTCCTCAGCAACTAAGTTCTTTCCTTCGGATGTCTCAAGCATGAGTCTAGATAGCATTCTCCACCCTTCACACATGACAAATCGGTCCGCTGCTGTGGCGAAGAAGTTCGGATCGATGACCGGCGGATCAGCCGGATCGGCCGACCTCAGGGTGACAGATCCGCGAGACGTAGGTAGGCAGTTCATATAGAAATTCATTATGGCCGTGCCGTCCACTGGAATATCTAGGCCAACAACCTCTCCCCCAAACGCTGCATAGATGGTCGCTAGCTCTAGATGACTGCGAGGACCAGAAACGATGGCATTGTCACTGATGGAGATAGCTTTGTCCTCGTTCAAAGCAGACTGCAACCCGGCCGCGGAAACGGACGCGGTCACTAGCCAGTCCTCTGGCGGCACTCCCTTTTCATAATTGGGACCATTGAAGAGCGGCGAGCCAAGTGCAAGGCCCCTTTCTGGTTCACGAAGCCTCCAATACCGAAAGACCATGAGATGGTCATGAAAATTCCGTCCGACACCTGCAAGATGAATCTGTACCGGAATATTATGTTTCGACAGTTGGTCAGGATCACCAATTCCCGAGAGCAACAATACCTTTGGAGTCTGTAGAGCGCCTGCAGAAACGATCACTTCACCACTGGAGCGGACCGAGTATGTTTGGCCGTCCGCAAGTTCGACGCCGGTGGCTCTCTTATTGCTGTCTAGCAGTACACGCCGAACCAAAACGTTTGTAACGATTTTCACTCCTTCTTGCGCATATACTTCACTGGGCAGCTGGCGACGGCCATCTGCCCAGTTACTAACCAACTCTGCGACACCCTGTGGATGACCATTGTTTGCGTCGTCAATGACCTCGAGACCCAAGCTTGACCAAGCCTTACGAGCCACGTCGCGCAAGGGATACTGTCGCCCGCTCGAAGAGACGGAAGAGGTGTGAATTGGCCCTTCAAACCCGTGATGCTTTGGGTCTCCCTCAACGTCATAATGGTGCTCTGTTCTCTTAAAGTAAGGCAAAAGACCCTCATAACTCCATCGTTGATCGGATACCAGCTTTGCCCACTGGCCGTAGTCCTGAGCATCTCCTCTCACCCATCCGCCTTACGGAAAACAAAGCCATTGTCAGAAAACAACGATTTTCACATTTAAGATCTGAACATCTTACCGGTATTTACTGCGGCGCTACCTGACAGCCCCTTTCCTGCCTGGTAATAAATGGATCTGCCATTGAGGTTCACCTGAGGCGCACTCATATATTTCCAATCGGCATCCGAGCCCTGAAGCAATGAGCCAGCGTGGGGCGAGTGGACTTGAAGATTCTTGGATAGCTCATCGCCTGCCTCGAGAACCAAAATGGACAGAGACGGTTTGCGCTCGTGGAGTCTTGATGCCACCACACAGCCTGCCGTGCCGCCTCCGACAACAATTATATCGAATATTTCCGAGTCTAGAATAGCCATAGTAACGGCAGGCATGCGAGCTATCTCTTTCACAGCGAGGAGTTAGCTTTACTGACAAGATCCAAGAAGAATGAACAGTGACACGTTTACAGGCTGATGCGAGAGTGATGGCTTGTACGGAGTTATTGCCCTCCTAGATGGAGGTGGTCTACCTAGGATCAAGCGAACACCCCAGCCAACAAGGATGATATCTAACATCCCTTTCAGCTCTGTAGTCTGTTAATTAACCGCGAGTGAGCCACGAACTCGCCGTAGTCTCGGACGAAATTTCACCTCGCATTAATCGTTCTAACTCAAGGTGGTGTCTTGTGTCCGCACCCTGCTGGACAAGTTCCACTCCGTCAACAAGGGCCCATGTACAATTCAGTGAAATAATACTTGTGTAACTAATTATTACGAATTGATTTCTTTCCACAGTTAGTCTCCGGACAGCAACGCTTTGCTTCCAACTCCCTGCAGAGGTATGCCATTTTACTTTCTATATATTTTACTATAACTAACTATTAAAATTTCAATTACTAATAAAAATTAACTCTAATAAGAAAGAAAACAGAAAAACCTTCAGCAATTAAAACAATCAAAAAAAACAGAAAAAACATCAAACAAAAGCAGACAGAAGATAATGAGCATCTGTAAGGGGCGAGCAATTAGGTATGAAAGAACTATATTGTGCCTAAAATACAAGAAGAAAAGCTTAAGAAAGAAAAGAGAAAGAAAAGAGAAAGTGCAAAGAGTGTAAAGAAAAGAGTTCTAAGTACAAGCTACAAGCAAGGGCTAGTCACTAGCATGGAAGCTATTAGTCTGTTTGAGCGGCTAGCCCGAGTCCATATAACCATATAGGGGTTCAACCCCTGACATTACCCCTCTCCTCCCCTTCCATGGTCCTCCACAGGTAGTCATTGAGAGCCTGAGTCTCCTCCATTAGAGATGCCTTTATCCAGGTGAGAGCAGTCCAGTCCACCCATTTGATCAGATAATGCTTCTGATGGTACCTAATCTTCTTCTTAAGGATCTTCTCAACATAATACTCCTCGTGCCCATCAACATCTATGGCCGGTGGTTGGGGTTCATGGCAGATTTGGGATGGCAGCGGGTCTCCAGCAGCAGGGCGAAGTAAATCCACATGAAAAACATTATGAATCCCAGATGACATATTCAATTGATAGACATGAGAATCAATTCTCTCTATTATCTTGAACTTTTCATTTCAAACATTCAGCTTCTTTGAAGACTGAAGTGTAGACACATTCTTCAAACTCAGTCAGACAGTGTCATCAACTCTGTATTTCAGAGCAGCATCTTGATGGCAATTAGCCTGAAGCTCTTGTTCTTGCTGGGCATTTGTCATTGAAGTCTGGGCCCAGGTTGCTGCATTCTTCAGCTTTGCTAGAATTAATTCTGCTTGCTCAATTGAGTTTTGAGAACTCTTGAAAACTGAAGTGTTCTCTTTCAGCTGTAATGAGTCTAAATTATACTCATGCATCAAGAAGAATGGGCTCATGCCAGTAGTTGCTGAGTCTCTACCATTCATGGCTAATTCAGCGGATGCTAAACATCCTGACCAGTCATTCTGTGCAAAGTTTGTGAACTTTCTGATATAGGTCTTCAGTGACTGATTTGCCTGTTCCATGAACCCATCTGTCTCTGAATGGTAGGCAGTAGAGAGATGTCTGGTGATGCCTAATTTCTTATATACATGTGACCAAAGGGCTTCAACAAACTGTGTTCCGCGGTCTGAGACTATAGCTGATGGCACACCATGCCTTCTATAGAAGCAGTTGATAAAGACATCTGCTAGTGTCTCAGTGTCTATTTTCTTACAGGGTTCAATTATCACATCTTTGCTCAGACGGTCCATGATCACCATGATATTAGTGAATTCATTGAACTCTGAGAGTTTCACAATGAAGTCAATGAAGATTTCTCTTCATATTCAGTCTGATATGAGCAGAGGCTTTAGCAGGCCATGTCAACACTTCTTCCATGCTGTGTTTGCTCTACAAATGTCACAATTATGAGTGAAGACCCTCACATCTTGAGCACAGTTAGATCAAAAATAGTCTTGAGCAAGGATTTGATACATGATCTCTTGTCTGAGATGTTCTGTCATCACTGAATCATGAATTTCCTGTAGTATTCTGGTCTGTAGAGGTTCAGAGTCTGGGACCCACTTCTGCTCTCTAAAGCAGAGATATTCATTTTCAATACTATATTCTGTCACTGAGATCTTGATCTTTAATCATGAAGAAAACTTCTGAGAGTCACTGTGAATAATCTGTTTCAGCTTCTTGAATGTGTTGTCATTCTTTTTAGCCTGAGTTCATTCTTCAGTGAGGGTGCGTTCTTCTATGAGCAGGGCTGATGCTGTGATTGACACTGCACTAACAGATTGAGATTCACATGAGGGTTGGGGAACATCTGAGAAAGGCTTTCTCAGACTCTTTCTGTCAATTATCAAGAAGCATTTAACTGACTGTAGCATTCAGAATTTCCTGTAGGCATGTCTCTCGTCATCTTGGCCACTTGGTAGGTCCTGGTCCCGGCGGGATAGGGTGTCCGCGGCAGCGTTGTCCTTACCAGGCCGATACGCCAATTCAAAATTGAAACGGCTCAGGAACTGAGCTCAGTGTACTTGCCTTTCTGAGAGCTTCTGTGAGGTCATGAAGTACTCTAAATTCTTGTGATCAGTGATGATCTTGAACTTGTCAGTACTTCTTAACTGAGAGTTTCATTCTTTCAAGCATCTGATTACAGTGAGCAATTCCTTATCATGAATTTCATAGTTGTATTCAGCAGATGTGTTCTTCTTAGAGAAGAAGGCACATGGTCTCAGCAGTTCATTATCATTATACTGAGAGAGTACTTCTTCAGTAACATAATCAGAGAAATCTGTTTTAACAACTGTTTCACAATCAGAAAAGAACTGCAGCAATATTAATACAGAGATGAACATCTTTTTAAGCAGTTCAAAAATCTGATTTGCTTTCTTGAATCAGTTAAACTTTATGTCCTTTTTGGTGAGCTCTGTGAGAGGGGCTATGATCTTTGAGAAATTCTGTATAAATCTTCTATAAAAGTTCATGAATTCTATGAACCCGCGGACATCTTTAACTGTAGTGAGAGCTTATTATTTCATAATTATCTGAATCTTCTCTGAATTCATGCTCACACCTTTTCCAGCCTCTATGATAAATTCTAGATACTTGGTTGATTGAATCTCGAAGTCACACTTGTCTATATCAATCTGAAGGCCAGTCTTATGTAACTTGGTAAGTACCTTTTCAACATGTTGGCGGTGTTGCTTAAGACTGCCTGAGGTGAAAATCAAGATATCATCAATATAGACAGATACAAACTCATCCAGGTATTCATGTAGAGCCCAATTGATGTACTTCTGAAAGATGCTAGAGGCATTTGCCAATTCAAAGAGAGTTACCAGCCATTCATAGAGCTCATATCAAGTTCTGAAGGCTGTCTTCCATTCATCACCTTCTGCAATGCGAAGCCTGTGAAAAGCTGCAGTAATATCAAGCTTTGTAAATCATTTTGTCTTGCCAATACATTCTAGAGTCTCATTGATTAATGGGAGGGGGTATTGGTCCTTGCGAGTGATTGCATTCAAGTCACAGTAGTCTACACAGAATTGTAGGCCACTCTCTGGTTTCCAAGCAAAGAGCACAGGGGCTGCTGCCGGTGAATTACTCACTCGTATGAAGCCTTTATCCAAGTAATCCAGTAGTGTCTTCCAGAGAACAAGAAGTTCATCCCAGAATATATTGTAGAGAGAGTCTCAAGATGATTGAGTCTCTTTTTCATCTCTATTTTTCAATGTGATTCCATGGTCTACCCCTGGTCCGCGATGAGGGGGTAAAGTGTTGGCTGCAGTACAATCAAACACATTCAAATAGGCATGATAATGTTTGAGCAGTTTCTTCTGTGAATCAGTGAGTTTCTTTTTTATCTTCAGAGCTTTCTCTATGTCCTTCAGGCTAGCTGAGAAGACCTGAGTGCTGTCTTACTTACAGTGTTTGCAGAGATGATGCTCAAATGTAACTACTGAGACTTGAATTGGTCAAGAATTCTCATTGAGAGTCAGAGCATTCTTCATCACAACTTCTGAATGAAAACGCAGCTCCCGTCTTTTACTATCAGGCACTGCATTGAATATGTTCAGCCATGGCATCTCTAGAGTGATATGAGGGGAACCTGAGTCCTGGGGGGTCTTAACCACATAGAAGTAGAACCTCTTAGCTAGATGTCCTCCTATGTCCAATGCCGCGCAAGCTACTTTGTCAATCATTTGATAGTTGCCATCAAATCCTTCAATAAGACGACCGGGAAATTTCATACACTGGAGGTTCAATTTTCGTGCAAGATGTGAGAAGATGATGTCATAGAGAGCACACTCTGAATCTATCATTGCTCTAGTGAAGTGTATGCCATCTAAGACAGTATCTACATAGATTGAGTCTCTAATCATTTTCTTCTCAAATTTCTTCCATCCCTTGACTGCTTGTTTCTCTGTGGGCCTCTGCAGATGATTTTCGGCAGAGGCTACTCTTTTTCTGGCTCCGGAGAGCTCTCCCTTGAGCTACTGTTGAGACTACTCGCCCTTGACTGAGGCTGAGGGTGGCTTTGGCGGGGTTCCAACATGGGGGCTACACTGGCGGCCTTCACAGGGCGCCGTGCAGGCTTGTAAGAGCAATCTGTGACCATGTGCTCTGATGCTTCACAGCAGAAGCACAACCTCTTTTTCTTTCTTCTATTCAGCTTCTTGAGATCTACTCATGCAGTGTGTTGTGTTCTCTTGTTCTTCTTCTTGATGATTTGCACTGGTGTGGGCTCCCAGTTCATGACATTCTGTGATTCAGAAGGGGTCTGAAGAAGACTTCTTCAGAATCTTTTAAATGAGATATTTCAGTGTCAACTCAGCTGACTCTTCTCAGACTTATTGAAGTTTTTCATGCAATCTGCAATTCTTTTCACTTGATTCTTGAATTCATCATAGAACTTCTTTTCATCTAAGCTCAAGAGATATTTTTTTAGTTCTCAGTTGAAGACTTCTTTCAGATAGTCTTTTTTAATTGAGTCAGCTCATTCATGCCCATCAGTCTCTAGAAGCAGTTGCTTCAACTTAGTCAAGAGTTCATCAAAACTTCTCTTCTCTTGTCTCAGTCTATTCAGTTTGTTCAAGACTTTCTGCTCATAGACTGTGTCAGTAAATGTTGATTTCAGAAGCTCAAGGAACTTCTTGATGATAAATCTACTAGTTTCAGAATATCAATTCACTCAAGAATGAATTCTTGCTGATACTTTGTCTTTCAGTCTTTTAAAAGTATACCACACTTGAGCTTGTTCATTTCCAATGACCTGTCCATCAATCATAATCTTGGCTTTGAGGTTGCTGAGGAACTGTGAGAAATAGAAGAAATTATTACTGTTATAACAGACAGGGTCTGGAAGACTTGCTTTTGATCATTTTGATTCAATAGAGAGAAGAGTAGTGATAACTTCAGTTGAATCTGAAGTTCTGATAACTATTCATTACTTCTCAAGTTCTCATTATTGATTCTGTAGCTTCACTTGTTGAGCTGTCAGTCTTTTTTTCATCTGAAGAAGCTCTGCAAGCTTCTCTCTAGTGAGATTGATGATCATTTCTTTATTCTGTGATTTATGACTGCTTGTGACTAACACAAATTCATCTTCATTCAATGAAATCTTAAAGATGGTCATCAGAGTTTTTATTCTTATAAGTGCAGGGATTTCTTGCTACTCTGTCACACCATGATTTACTCAAAGAATGAGTTTATAATACCAGTATTCTTCTGAACTTTCTTATAGATGCAGGAATTTCTTGCTACTCTGTCACACTATTATTCTTTCTTAATAATTGATCTGTGATGTCAGTGTCTTTCTGGGCTTTTCTGTGTCTTTCTTTAGTAAGGAGTAAAAATGAAGCTTTCCTAATATAAGAGACAAGCAATTAGATATGAAAGAACTATATTATGCCTAAAATACAAGAAGAAAAGCTTAAGAAAGAAAAGAGAAAGAAAAAAGAAAGTGCAAAGAGTGTGAAGAAAAGAGCTCTAAGTGCAAGCTGCAAGTGAGGGCTAGCCACTAGTGTGGAAGCTATTAGTCTGTTTGAGCGGCTAGCCCGAGTCCATATAACCATATAGAGGTTCAACCCCTGACAGCATCTTTTACATATTATTACAATGACATTAGATGTGGAAGAGGTTGTTATAATAAAAGATAACACACACAAGATTTAATATATATCAGAGATAAAAAACTCTGCAGAACAGAAAAAGAGAATAAACAGTTTATTAACAGCAATTCAAGCACTAACTGAGATTTTCAGAGAGAGAGAGAAAGATAAGAAAATAAATAAAATTAAAAAAAAGTATCTTGAAAATATATTGAAAATAGTGAGTGAGTTGAAAGCTGAACTGTGTGATTAGCTATTGAAGAAAATAGAACATGCAGTAGATATATCAGTATAATAGAATTTATATAATAAGCTCAGTGAAGCTTTCTCATAAGCAGCAGTCATAGTCAGAGAGAAACTCTCAGCAAAAATCATATTAATAAAAACACTATAAAAGATAATAATTACTCACTGAAACTGTAAAGTTATCTCTGAAACTGAAGAAATATCTGAGACAATTGTGAAACAAGTAAATGAAGCAATAAAGAACATAATAAAAAGAATAATAATAATAGTCAGATATATACTCAGTGAAGATCTCATTCTAATGACAGATACTCAGAACACTAAAACTGAACTGACAGTAGATAATAGCTGAATGCATGAATAAGAAGATAAAGTGTGCATGAAGAGAACGAGGGGTCATGGGTCATTGATTTCGACAAGCATGGCGTGCGCAAGCTCGGTACTGCCGTTGTCCGGTAAACGACGACCTATATGCTTCGCAACGTCGCCCCCGTATTGGAGCGGGTGTAAAAGTATGAATTTGACAAAATGGTATATGTCGTTTCCGCTGAGCAGGACTCGTACTTCCAACGCGTCTTCAAGACTGTCGAGATTATGGGCTACCCTGACATTGCAGCTAGACTTGTTCGTATCAATTTCGGGAAAGTTCAGGGAATGTCATCAAGGCTCGGGACCGTGAAGCTGCTGAGCGATATATTAGATGAGTGTGGGAACGCCATGAATGAAGTTATGCGTACCAACGACGCAAAGTATGCTCAAGTCGCGCACCCCGAAGCTGTGGCCGGCGTCGTCGGAATTACGGCACTCATGGCCCAGGACATGAGTGGGAAAAGAATCAACAATTATCCCTTTGACATTACCAGAATGACTTCCTTTGAAGGTGATACGGGGCCTTACCTCCAATACTCCCACGCAAGGCTGTGCTCGATCATGAGGAAAGCACATCTAACGGCGGATCAAGTTTCAAAGGCTGATTTTTCGTTGTTAAAGGAGCCCCATGCCATCGACATACTTCGCCTCATGGCCCAATATCCCGATATGACGAGCCAGGCGTTCAAGACTTTGGAGCCAACCACCATACTCACCTATCTCTTCAGGCTTACCCATCAGGGATGTTTATATGTTTTCAATTGGAGAATTCCCATCGTGAATGTTAATTTTACTTTGTTTTTACTGGATCAATGATGCATTGGCTGGAGTAGTTTTTTCTATCCTTTTGATACAATGTGATGAGTTTGAGTAGGCTTTCACCTCTAATTGAGATCGATTTTTCATTAACACTAGCGCAACAGATCAATGGGGTTCCAGCGCGCTTGTGACTACCGAGGGACCCGACTCATAAATTTAAGAGTCCAAACGTTGAAACCTCCAATCGAGCAACACACAGCTAGTTACCTAGGTATTGTCTAATGCAGGAGGGTGAAGTGTGTTAGCAAATTTGCCACCTATAGATTGCGAAGATCAGCCTTCAGAATGTATACGCGCCCAAAAGCTCACTAAGAGAAATATGCATATCTATCTTGGGTAAATTCCGTTAGCAGCTATAAGCATATCCTGTTGGCACTTAGCTTCAGCTTTCCTGCTGAGCACCAGGAGCAGGTTCTTGATCTGTATATCATCCCTTTTCAAGTTCTTCTAGACTTTTGCACAGATTTCAGCGGCAAGTTCATGAATTGTAAAAGTGTTCAGATTTTGCAGGGCTATTCTATCACGCTTTTAACTTGCTGTTGGAGTTACTAATTTTGCCTTGCGAATTCAGCAAATAATTCTCCCAAGTTTTGAGCTTTGCATCTAGCTGGATCTCTTGGCCAGAGACCACCGGTGGGGTGGGTTGCCTACTCGCCATACTTTCCTGGTACTAAATGATACCCTTAGGTCCAACAAGCATATTGAGCAAATAATCGGTTGTAAAGATATTTTGGGAATTAGGTCTTCACGGAGTGGGGTTGTTTTCTACTGCGTGGCGAATAGAGAGGAAATCTACAGGTGGCTTGGATGGAGATACCGGCACTTTCACTGCCGATAGAAACGAGCAAATAGCTAATACAGAAAGAAGGAAGCACAGGCTTGTAAAATCCTTTAGAACATGAAATCTCTCATTTTCCATATTTTTACTTGGAGGGAAGGTATCAAAACCCACAACCTTCAATAACTGTTGACCATTGTTGTAACTTCCACTTAGATCTTGTTTATCTTCAGTACAGACTCCAGAATACTCGCTCGGCATCCCATATTGATTTCACACGCTTCAATTCGGCGACTCTTTCGTTTGGATACAGCTCTTCCAGGTCTATCCCCGGATACTGGTTATTAGCCAACGTCCTTGGCGGCCCTGTATCGTTCCGCCTGGCGATCTCTATGAACTCATTGCAGAACTGATTCAGATACTCATTTGTTTCCCACTTGTGAGCCCACCGGATCGTATTAGCGAATATTCCACGGTCTCGGACCCCAAGAAATTTGAACTGTCCTTCCCGGCTTTGTCCTAACTCGACAGCCTTGTTTGTGCCGAACCGGCCCCAGACAGCTATGGTTCGCTTCGCATCGTGGTTTTGCTCACCCACCCGGGACCAGCTCTCGAAACTCTCTTTGAGAGTTTCCGCGTTGACAGAGCTCACGTGGCAGGAGGAAATGCCCTTGTATCCGCCATGGACATTCATAAAGTCAAGTCCATTGTTAGCGGTGGCCATCGGAACAAAGAGCGTCTCTACTTTGTTGGCTTTGCTGATGAGTTCCTGTTCAAAGAGCGGGGTGGCAGCTTGCTCGCCCTCATGAGCAGGCCCATAATACGACGCTGAGAGCATGATCGTAGGCGAATCTGGAACGGGAGCATTGGGCGGGGTTCTGAGGAAGACCATGGAGATGGCTAGAGGAGGTGCTGGATTACTGAAATGCGTGAATGCCTCAGCAGCGGCCCCAATGGCAGTGGATGGGAAAATGGCCCTACGAGTCCAAATGCAGTCGCTCGTCATGTTCAGACTCGCTAGTGGGAATATTTTCATTACCACCGATGTGATCACTCCGAGCCCATGACCAGCGCCGCAGAGAGCGTTGAACAGAGCCTTTTCCTCTCTCTCTGATGAAGAACTCACATTCAGCTTCTCCGCGTTCTGGGATATGAGCTGTATTGATTCCACAGCGTCGATCATGAAGCCGTGCAGACCGTTCAAAGGACAATTGCCACCACCCAAGACACATCCGACGTATCCAACAGCGTTAGAGTTGGGCCACAATGTATAATAGCCCTCCGCGGTGACAGTCTCGATCACTTGACCGGTCGAAACACCACCACCAACACGTACAGTCCCCGCAGGCCTGTCAAGGACCACGCTGTTGAACTTCTTCATGTCTAGATACAGGGTTTTTGAGGTGATTGGCACAAAGGAACCATGGCCGCCATTTCCTGGGATAAGTGTGAGTTTCCACTCTTTGGCAAGTCTAATGGCGTTAAAAATGTCCTCTTCAGTACTTGGTGTGATCACCATTGCTGGAAGCTCAATGTTGTGATCTGACCATCTTGAAATCACCTCACTGGGAGTTTGAGAAGGCTGCGGGACAACTACCTCACATTTTGAGTGAGTAGCAATCAGGACAGTTGAATCAGTCATTGAATTGTTTAATACAATAACTCAGCAACAATAATGTCTATGAAAAACTGTGAGTGTTACTGTTTGCAAAACAGGACTTCATAAAAAATGTGAGTGAATGTGAATATTGTTTGTTTGAGAAACTGAGTTGAAAAGTCATCTTAAATTTATCACTGAACTCTCAGGTAACTGTTCTGCTCAAAACCATCAAGTCACGCTATGTAACATGGCGGCACAGCGACAGGGGCCAGCGGTGCGGCGGTGCCATTGTACAGCATGATTATACAGGTGGATGACAAAAGTATCCGGCAGCGTAGAGCTGTCGCCTAGGCTGGCAGAATCATGAATTTGCTTTGACTTTCATATGTAGCATACTAGTATGTCAAATTGATTCAAAAAGTATGATATGAATGATGAGACATGATTAAAGCTACCCATATTCAGCTATAACTATTGACTTAAACTTTTAACCACACTCAGCATTTTTCTAATTATGTTCAACTGAATGCTGAAAGCTTCTGGAAGAGGGAAAACAGCACTCTGTATGAAGAAAATGTATGCCAAATGTGAAGAAAGAAGTTTCAAGTTTCAAATCTTCAGTACAAGTCTGAATATGATTTTTCAATGTAGCTTGTTCTCACATTTTACCAGTTTAAAGAGCTTGACAATTTTTCTTACTGAAATAGTTTTGTTAAAACAGCAGCTTCTTTTCAATGAGGACTCAAAACACACTGATTGTGAATTCAAATCACTATTTTATTTTATTTTATTTTTCATACATTAGTTACGTAGAAACACATTGAAAATGAATAAGATTCAATTCTATTAATTTTCAAATTTTATTTGATAAAAGCTAATATGTCTATTATTATTATTATTATTATATACAATTGCTCATTTTTATATTTAACATTCATATCACATCTCATTAAAAAGAAGTTCTAGCATATTGAATGTTTCTCTGTTTTTAAAGAGAAACTGGTGCATACGTATAAGTTATGTCATTGTGCCAGTCCCAGACTTCCAGTCATAACAGGTCAATTCCTCTTCATCATCAAGAAGGTTTAATCTGTCACATTTCATACAACTACAATAATCAGAAGAGCCAGCTGCTCCTTGCAACACTCACATCTACATCTGTACCTTGAATCAAGTAATCCATTATTCAACTTCCCCTTCGTGGGAAAACCGACGCCGGTTTGTTGGAGGCCAGGGTTAGGTACGGGATGTATTAGATTTGTGTTGTCGCAGCTTCGCGCTGGCTATTGACTGGCGGGTATTTACGCGGTCGATGTCGTAGGGGTTCCCCTCATACTCACTAACCGCGCGAGACAGTCTCGAGCCAACTGATGCCGTCCTGGCCCGGTGCCTCCTGGTTCGTTCACCGAGGCCGCCCAGTTCAAACTCACTGTCTGAAGTCGACTCACTAGCCTCCCGATATGCGGGCACCTCTGCTTCATCTGATCCAGGTTCGCCTTCCTTTCCTTCTCCTTGCTGAGAAGTAACCTGCAATTTTCGCATGAAATCGTCTGCCTCTGCGGCGAACTTACAGCGACGCCGAATTGGTGCACCATATTTATAAAAAATAAATGGAAATGGAACGCATGCGAGAGCTAAAAATGCGGGGATCGTCGAAGCCCAATGAATTCCGAGGTCTTCGTACATATATCGAGTGAAAAGAGGGAACGCGGCACCGAAAAGAGATCGCAAGACAGAATTCGCAGCGAGTACCGAAGCCGCGTAGATGGTGTAAGAATCAATAAGGTAATTGATCACCCCAAGAAATACAAGGACCATACCAAGGCCAAAGGGGATTCCGGCAGCAATGCTCGCAAGGAAATGTACCGAGGGAGAATTCGTCCACGCGAACCAGAAAAGACCAATTGGGATAGAAACGCCGCCAATTATGCAAACAGGTAGTCGTGCTTCAGGAGGAGCAAATCCACCATTATCCCGGGCAATCTTCTGGTATCTCTTGTCGTAGGCTATATTAATAACCATGGCGATGAGCATGCCAATTAGGACGCCGAGGAAGGACAAGCCACCGACACCTTCATTCCATCCGCGATATTGTTGATATACAATTGGAAAAGCGGCGAACAACATGTACAAGGTTCCGTAGACAATGGCCATATACGTCGACAGAAGGAACACGATCGGTTCCGTGAATAACAAAATCCAAGGGCGGAGGAGGGAGGTCTGAATGGCCTCGCTAATCGTTACCTTGCCTTGATCAACATCCATTTTGCTTCTGTATACCTTTCCGCTCAGCTTTGACAGTCGCTCTGCTCTTTTCCTAAGCAGCACGGGGGCATATGTTTCAGGAACGAGTAAAGAACCGAAAATCCACAGTACACCCGAAAATATGGCAAGAAATCCTTGAACCCATCTCCAACCTTCTGTCATACCCAAGAACCCGCCAATGATTGGGCCTAGGACGGGACCCAGAAAAGGAGCGAGCGCAAACAAACCCATGGCGAAACCACGCTCAGAAGCCGAAAACATGTCGGCAATGATTCCGCCCGCATTGGTCAGCGGCGATGATCCGAAGGAGCCTGCAAAGAACCGGAAAAGTAACAAACTCTGAATATTTTTCGCACCAGCCGCAGCACCGTTGAAAGCAGTAAGTGCGCAATACGTGCCCACGAAAATAATTTGGCGACCCATGAGTTCGCTCATGGGAGCCCAGATCAGCGGGCCAACTGCGAAGCCCAGGACGAACAACGAAACACCCAGCGTGACGACAATGTTGCTCGCGCCAAACTCTTGCCCAATCTGACGTGCGCCGCCAGTGTAAGCGGAGGAAATCAGTGCGACAGCGAGCGAGGAAATCGCCACGACCAAGGTGATAGACCACTTCTTCAAGGTGGAGAATTGCATCGGATTTCGAGGGTCTTTGTTAGGAATCCATTGGACTACAAACGGGTCATCGTCTGTGCCAGAACCGGGGTAGGGATAGTTGATAACCTCATCGGTCACAGCACCTTGGTCAACGACCTGTCGCCAGTGAGGAATGGTTTTGGAATGAGAGGGTTCGATAACGTCGTCCTTTTCTGCGTCACCAGCAGATTCCGCCATCGCAGCAAATTAAGGACAATATACAGAGAAGAAGACAAAAGCAAGACAGTGAACGTCGACGAACTAATTCGTCAGAAAAATGCAGTTCCAGTTCAGGAGAAAAGGGATAATCCAGCTTTTAAAGGAGGTATGGAAAACCAAATACGGGGGAAGGAAGACAACCAGAAAAAAAGTGCGCAATAAGAATCAGCGATTGATTTTTTAATAAAAAAATTGTGCTCTCTCAAGAGGCGTCATCAAGCATGGCCCTCTTTTACCTCCACGAGAGGCAAAAAACCCTTCAAGAGCCTACTTCGGGAGTACATTGCCCGAGACAGTATACTTCTGCACTTCTGAGTACTTCACTGGTTCCTCCGTCGGATGTTATCCAGCCTTTCAGCCACAAAATAAGTAGAATCTCCGAGGCTTATGTTGAAGATTAATAATGTCCCAAAAAACAAGCTTTAGTCGCGTTCATATTTTGCATAGACACCGTAGTTACGGGTGGATCAGCCGTCTTGGAAACGGATCCAACAAAATGAACCCTAATAATGAACCGAGGGACGAAAGTTGGGTCGAACCATTCGCATTCTTATTCGTATTCTTGAAAGCTCGGTGTCTTTACTATTATTCGAGAGAGGCCGAATACACCAAGACATGAGAAAGGAAAAGCACAAGGATGGAAAACCTGTTGCATTTACCGTGACATATCTTGGCTCAATCTCACCAAGGTTGCCATCAATTGCCATGTGGAAGTTAGTTAATAGTGACGATTTCTTTTCTGGAATTTTCTACGGCTGGTTGGGAAGCATAGCTATCTGTTGCTGCAGTGGGTTGGTGACTAGGCTCAACCCGGACACTTTGGCATTTTCTTGTGGCGGATTCACCGTTTTTAGTGGGTGAGATCCAATTTCTCCAACTTACGGAGTACTTCGTTTTTATCAACCGCTTTCCATCTTTTTTCTGAAAATTTTGAGTGTCTCATATGGGCCCAATTTTGATGTTTTCTGGTGTGGCCATTGATTCAAACCCTTTCAACGTGTCCCCGATTGTTAGCATCTCCGCTTCCTCCCAGAGCATTAATTCCAGCCCTCGTCTGCCCTCCGGCCGATTGGCTGAAGCAAAGTCTGTGTGCATAGCCATTCTCATCATTGAGAGGACGAAAGTGACTCAATGCAAGCAATCCTCGCTATCCAAGGACTGTGGCGCTCTCCTGAATTCAATGGTCCCACATGCCGTTCGGGTATGCTGCAAATTCCAGGAAAAGCATCGTTCTGGAGCAGTGCGCTCTCTATAGGAGCCGCGGAATCATCTGCTTCATCGATGTATTGGAAGAGGCTTTCAAAGAAGCCGCTCTCTGTAGCATCCTGATAACGGCTGACCATCTCTCTATCCGCAGGAAATCTTTCGTCGTACTCTACTGCGCAATTTGGCCTTGCCCAGATGTTGTCCCTTCTTTCTTCAGGCACTGAATCTCTTATGGCATCTTCAAGCCATAGCCAGAGCTTGGCTACCCTCTTCAATGACCCCAACGACCACCCATCGCGGAAACCGAAATGCACATGCGTACTACAACTCGGATGCTTTTTGGCATCACATATTTGATCAATTATTCCCCACAGTGTCTCAATGGTGTTTTTACGAATCTAACTGCATTCAAACTGAATACATGAGAGGAAATTTCTAGGCAAACTTCTAACCCTGAGAATAGTTAAATAAGGTTTTAGAATGCGTATCTTACAGTATTTCTTAAAATTATCTTCCTCCTTTGGCTCTACAATGCTCCCATCTCTTCCAACTATCCACTTGCTGTAATCACTCTGGACGAGATGTGCGGGTATGTCGCTCTCACAGAGCCGTTCTGCAATACACTTTTGAAAAATATTTGCGTTCAAACGGTGGGTTTTTGGTACAAGGGGACGAGTAAAATCCCAATTTCTGATCTCGAGCATCTCTCTAATTTCTGGGACTTCTATTCGTGGCCGCACCAGAATCTCTATTTCTACGCCGAAGGTCAGGTTCTCCATGACTTTTATCCTGAATTGTAATAGAAGTGGTATTAAAGAACTATTGCGTCTCAGAAATGACCAGACGAGAGTAAACGCAGACAAATCAAGATAGTTGACATAAAAGCTCTCTTCAGAAAAAGAGCCATTGTTTTCCATGAACATATTCCTACGTCAGGTACAGGCCATCCTCAGTCACAATTTCCCTCTTTGCCGGCTTTTTCAGGTACACAAACGCATACCTCTTCCTTCTTATTGTTTCGCAGACTTTTCTCCACATATTCTTTCCCCAACTTAGCTCTGATCCTGAAAAGTTCTCGAAAATCGACGTCGCAGACAAAAGCTTGTCGTGATGGCGCCGACCGATGGGACCGATCGAAACGCAACGGTCATAGCGGCAAATGGCGATGGGGTTTTGTCGAGTTCAGCAAGTGTTTTTTTGCAAGTCCAGAAAACGAAAAAACTCTTCTTGCTCTTCCTTTGGAACACAGAAACAGCTAGGTCTCTTTTGCTTTTCTTCCTTGAGCTTCTTGATTCGGAGGACTTCTTCCATTGACATGGACATGTTTCAAAGATGTTCTGAGACCATTATGAGCGACGTTCAAATAATGAAAGGTAGATGACTGGATGTAACTACGTGCTCGGGTTGGATAAATAGTCTCAAGAAACAGTCTGAAGAAATGAAATATGAAATATGAAGCTGACAGGTATACTAATTGCTATGCTTTTCTTAAAGTCATCAACGAATATGTGGAGGCCGTAGGGTAGAAGCCACTAATATATCGTACTGAACGGTGAGACCAATGAACAAAAATAAAGGGTCGCCACAACAGTTATTTTTATAGAGAGAAAATGCCTAGCTTAAAGGTTTGGAAAAATGTACGTATAACTTTGGCTCATGACGTGAGCTTGTTCGACAGGTTACCTAGCTCGGTTGGAAGATTGGTGCGCCCTTGAAGTTAACCTGCTAGAAAATGGCAGTAACTCTAACTCTAACTCTAACTCTATGCTATCTTGTAATTTTCCTCCATACTATTCATATAAACATAAGTTTTAAATCAGAAGAATTATTAATTGTTCCTGTTCTGTTTGTCAGAGTTATTCTATCACTGCATATATAGTACCTTAACTACTCTGCAGATCTCTTCTGCAGCTATGAATAGTTTTATCACAATTCACAATTCATTGTGTCAGTCAATTAACATAAAACCAGTTATTATTAAATTGTTGAAAAGGGTAGATAATAGTAATCTATTATATTATCAAACTACTCTATCAACCATACACTAGTTAAAAGTCTCACCCAGTATAGAGCTACTCTATAGAAATTAAAAAAACTGTGGAATGCTGTAGATGTAATTGTTTCTATTCAATCAGTATTAATTAAATTCTATGAATAATGGCAGTAGTGAATATACCTAAGTAGTACAGTATATATCTACTTGCTTTCATGGAGATAAACACAGTTACATTTATGATTGTGAACCTTTCCTGGGAATTAATAGCCTGACACTTGGCGTAATGATCAGTTCTTAAGTACAGGCGACACTAACTCTAATTCCGAAGGAGGTAAGAGAAACAAGAAAAGCTGAGATGAAGAAAAAATCAGTTAATTCATTAGAGATGATTATCTGCTGCTCTCCTTTTAAAAACTATACTATAAAACATTCAACATGTAACCTGGCTCTGCTTCTGCCCACAACCTTCTTCATACTTGATTAGCCAAATGTGGTTCAGCGGACTTTGCTCCTACGAGCTTGGGAACCCAGATAATATTCATCTACATTAAAAATGCAGAAATTATGATATTGGCTGCTTTCAAAGTTGCTCGAGAATAATACGAATGTTCAGCATGGGATGGTGCGTTTCGCGTGGATATGGGCGGGTTTGAATCATTGTGGGGGTAGGCGTCTTTGATTCATCAGGAACACGCAAGGCATGCCGCAAATATATTCGTATTTTATTTGCCGCGGAACAGAAAAGGGAGTGAACGTAGAGAGGACTTGTTGAGCTGAAATGAAGAAACAAATATATGATAGTGAGAATAAATCAATAGTTATCTATTGGATTGATAATATGGTATCATAAATCTTAGATATGAGAATCGCCCTATTTTTGAGGGATTAGTGAGCATGGTATTTAATAACTAGCGGATATGCAAGGCCTCCTTCGGTAGACATTCCATTCAACACCAGGTAAAATGGGTCGGCTTCTCGCGCTTCGTACCGTCTGGAAAGCACAAAAGTGTGAATCTAAGGCTGGGAGTATCCCGGCACGCAGCATCAGCCTTCGAAACAAGACTGCATCTGAGTTCGAGTATTATAAGAAGTTTTCCCGGCTCTGCCAATGCGTCAGTCCGTTTCTAAATATGGAAGTTGACGGGAACCTCGTCTCGCGCTCTGAAACTTAAAGATAACTTCCTTTGGTTCATGAAATAAGTACTTGTTTTCTAGGAGTGGTCGTGGTGTTAGTAATATACAGGGCGGTCTGAGTGAAAAAATGACTGGCCTCAAGGTACATCGATGGTGGCGTACAAACTCGCTTTCCAAATCTCATGCCAAGTTACCCGGTTTCAAGACCATAAGCATCCGAGCCGCTCTATTAAACCTCCCCACACCTTGAGCATCTTGCCGATGACAATATGCTTGTCGTTCTTAGCGATATTGCTCATATTGGACATCCAGTAAAGGTCCCAGCATGTCAAAAAAATCCTGTCCACCCGACCATCCAAGCTGATTGGGGCCTAAGCCAGCAAAGCTCATTAGAGGATCTTGATGGAAAGAACTTTGGTCGAAAGTTCCATTTGTTGGGTGCATAGACAGATAACCACTTGGTTCGCTCGTTGCTGCAGAGACACTTGAAGAGCTGTGCATGCTGTAATCTGGTTTGGGCGTCACAATGGGCTCTGTGCCAGCTGAGTCGACAGGAGGGTTGTAAGGGTTACTGTTTGCGGCGGTAGGAATATCGGATGTGGCTCCATCCTGGAATTGATGGCGTTGCGGCGGAATATTACCGGGTGTCATATTCCCGCTCTGGAAATACTCGTTTCCTGTGGTTCGCATTACACGGCTCCGAAGACTGGATGCTAACGCGGTGAGCAGTTCACCGAAACGGTTGCTCAGGTGGACGTCATCTACTACACATGTACAAAGTGCCTCTGCTGTACGCTCAACTAAATCTAACGATACCACAGTTTCTTCATCCTTTTCTCCGAGGGCAGATGCCTGAACCAATTGAAGTTAGTTTTTATTTCTAAACAAACCAAAAAAGAAAAAGAAAAATAGAGGGGGGACTTCCATATCGCGGTGTGCTAATGCTAAACACATACCTTCAAACAGAACATAGCTCCTGCCAGGATCCTTGAATAAGTTCGTATAGGGACATGTCGTAGGTGATCGTCTGGTACGAGATCCTCCACAACCGTCTGCAAAATCGCCCTTGCAGCGAAAACCACCTCCATAAAATACTCTTTATTTCCTTCGAAGGTATTAAGCACCGATGAAACTCGCATATCCGTACCATCACTAGCACCGCGGCCACGGTGCTCAATAATGGCCTGAAGAGCTACACTGTTGATAGAGACTCGAACATATCCATATTCTATTGCAAGTATTGCCCGCATTGGCTTTGAGACTATACGCAAGATCCGTTAGATCAGGATCCACGTGTAGGAAGCGTTACAACGAAGGTGAATCAACGTACGTTTTGCTCTATCAAACTCCATCTGCCACTCCCTGAGCAAAGGATTAAGCACGCGAAGTACCGCAAGATATTCGCCGCTTCGAACCATCTCCCTTGTTCTATCTCGGGAAGTAAACAAAAGCTCATTTCCTCGTTTCATGAGAGAAGCAACTCCTATCCAACATCGAATAGTATCTCCATGCTTCAGACTAGCCTCATGATGAGTCACAGATACCGATGTCAGGTTTTTCCACCCTACTATAGTAAGCAGATTACCCACATCCAGTAGCTCGAGAGAAAGAATGTTCTTACCTAGTCTTCCGGAGGTCTGGGTTAGATATACCCAGAGTAAATGCTGCACACGATACGCACGTTGGCTCGAGGATGGGTCGTTCCATATATCCCGGCGAGACTCCCGAGCTCCTATGGTAGTATTATCATATTCATCAAAGATACCAAGCTCAACCGCAAGAGCCAGTGCATTACCTAGCATAGACCAGCACATCCGATCCGATCTCCAAACCGGCTCTAGCCAATCAATCCGAATACGGCCGCCGATTCCGGCAGTACTCGCCCGCGTTCGTCGGACATCATCCTTGACTATGATGCTATCTCCATCATCGCCTGCGGGAACATTGAGGGAGCGAGGGTGCCACTCGGATAGCAGAAGTAAAGCCTCACAAGTTCCCAAGGTGCGAAGGCTTCCAAAATTCGACCCAGCAAGAGCGGATTCGGCAGCCTGTCCGGAAAACTCAGTTGAGGCTCCGTTATCATGTGTGGCCCCAGCAAACTGTTCCTGCCCAAATATCATGCGAGAAATCATTCCCTGTAGATGTTGCCACAAACGTTCGTGGACCATATAAGACCTAGAAATCGATCCAGGCCCCGAGAGCTTCATATACCGGGAAGCAAGCATCAAAATTGTGACGGCAAGAATGGGTTCTTCTTCCAGCAAAGTTGAATGCATGGACGGGTCCTGAAATGAGGACGACGAAATAGGTGTAAACGGGGCGAGGTAGGCATGGAAATAGCTAACAAGTTCCATCGCCTCCTCCGCAGTAAAGAGACCCGTGCGAACGAAACGCAAGTTCGACCAGGGCTGGCGAGGATCATCAGTCGCGGAACCTTGTTTGCTCGATGCTGCTGATGGCCTACCGGGGCCACTGGTGGCTGTGGAAGGCCTGGCAGATGTTGTGGTGCCAGGTGGAATTCCCCGTTCTCGTTCGCTATGTCTCCCTGCTTCCCAAAGGAGATTTAGAGCATCATGGGAAGTGTAGGCAGCGTCACGAAGCAGGGCTGCTACCGCTTTCTCACCACCTGACGAGCTAGTTTGCGGTCGAGAATCACTGGACGTCATCTGCCGTATGATATCTTGAGGTATTTTGATTTGGTTACCATTACCACTTCGTGTTGCAAGGGAATGTGCAGATGAATTAAAGTCATTGATGCTATGGCCATGCGGGCTAGTAACGGGGCTTCCGAATACACTAGCTCGCTCGGACTGGGCTAGGTATCCCTCTTCCGGCTGTTGAGTAGTCTGTCGAGAGGTCCCCGCTGCAGTCCCTGCCTTCTTTTTTCCCCTGGTGGCAGAAAAATGGCAAAACTTGCGTTCCCGCCGACATCTTCCACATGGGCCTTCATGGGGAGAGTCAACAGCTCCCAGGTCGCAACGAACTCTACGTTCGCGGCAGGGAATACAAGCCTATAAACGTATTAGATAGTTCATTTTGAAAGCAAACAACTGAGGGAGAGAGTAGAGGGGAAAAGAAGTGCATATGAAATCCGGTTTCGGAGGGTCTTACCTGATAAGCCCGCTTATGGACGCGAGCCGGAGCGGTTGACATGGCCGAATAACCGACAATCACAACGCCGAACGATTGATATGGGAAATGGCAAAAGCGAAGGACATTCAACAGCAGATACAATGGACCGAACAACAGATGAGATCGGTATCCGCGCAGTCCTCCGCTTGTTGAAAGGCTAGACTGCAGCACATACCCATCCATCCAGGCATCGCGGTCATGGGATTCGGCCGTCACGGGACTCCCGCCATTAGGTAATGGGAATTCCGGGGTGTTCTCCGCACGCCAGCCTTGGCACAAAATCCCCAACATTACCAAGGGGTCGGAGTAATCGGTGCGCATTTGTATCCGAATTTGTTGTTGAATACTAGTATAGGTATATGTATATATATAAATAACGATAGCATTGTCAATTCAATGGTTCTATAAAAAATATAAAAAATATATATACATACATTGGCACGTACATACATCACACCTGCTTAAAACGACTCAATTCGGACACCAATTCCTTTACCGCTAGCAACGTGAAGCAATTCTCTACTGATAACAACGTCCATAATCCCCATGCCAACACATTTGAATATAGTGTTTCCCTCCAAAAGTTGCGCCTCCTTACCCTCAGCCACGTCAACCGGGGATGACAATTCACCCACTTCCACCAGCTGGTCTTTCTGCACGTTCGCTTTGATCAACTCCCCCGCCTCCTCAAGACATGCTTCCTTCGAATCCACCAAAATCCTGTTCCCTGATAACAGAGTCGCAGAGTCGACCTCCTCCATGTGCGGCTTGTATGATCCAATCAGAGAAATAAAACGGGTCTTATGCCCATTTTGGCCACCGTGGCGTAGATACGAATCAGGAAACAGTGGTTGAGTAGACGGGGTGCAGCAAAAGATTGCATCGCTTGCCGCAAGGATATTCTGTAATCTGAGGTCAAAATCTGGCTCCGTGTTGGAAATGGAAGTAAATGCAATCCGAGGAAACTGGCTTCGAAGCTCTGCTAGCAGTGTTTTGTCAAACTTCTCCAAAGTTTCCAGGCGCCAGTTCACAACAGTGATGGTCGCGATTTTCGCTGCGACTAATAGTAGCGACAGTCTAATATGCCACTCGGCCTGTTTGCCAGCGCCGAAGACCACAATATTCGCCCTTTCTGAGAGTCTGTGGTGCAAGAACGGGATCATAGACGCCAACGCTGTTCGGAAAGCAGTAATTTGCTGCGCATTGAGCACGCCTTGTAATTCTCCCTCTGGAGAGAAAATATTGATTGCCCCGTTGGCGGTGCCACCGCCTCCAGGAAGAGTGACAACTTTGATACCAGTTGTACTGTTGGTATCCGAAGCAGGCATAAAGAGTGTTGTGTGCTGTAGATTTGTGACAATGGTCTCACGAATGGGCTGATGCAGTAATTTAGCAGCAGCAGGTCTTGAATTCTCCTTAGAATAAGTCGCAAGGGCGCTCCATAGAGATTGAAGGAGGTGGCGGCATTCCTCAGCCGTGAGCCCCTTGAGTATGGGAGAGATATCGTCGTCTCGAAGGACCAGCATTTTTAATGCAGCGGGGGCAGATCGAGCGGACAAGATGGGGAGAATAGATGGATATATCTTCGAAAAACTGCGACTCGCTTTAGATATTTGATCTAATTGGAGCCCAAAGAAATAGAAACCGATGCCCGAGGTAGTAGCCTAGTATATAGGAGCTATATCTACCTTATTGGGAAGAAGTGATACCAAAGCGATCTATTGGCTTCCGCCAGAGATATAATGTCAAAATAATGTCACTCTCCACACGTGTGTTTGATGGTCTGCCTGCCGTAGTTCTCTGTTGTAGTCAGGTGTCACTCACACTCTGCCGTTATCGGCGTTTATGAACAAGGCTATCGAGCTGCGCCCACCACCGCAACAACCTCAGTAGCTCAATAAAATATGTAGATCGCTTCCATTCCCACCCCGTTCACTATACTCCGCAGAAATCAGTATTTGGAAATATTAAGCACTCCCAAAGAGAGGTTTGTCTGTTATCCTCCTTTATCCGGCCATTTAATATATGTTGACGTTGCAGAATAATAATCAAAGTTTATGCGCTCTGCTTGATAAAATTGAGAACTGGCCCGCTAAACAAACCTCTCGGCGAAACACGGGGCCCGGCCGGGATTGCCCCGTTCCTTGCTATCCATTGACTCAGAAAACACACTTCTGGCCTCTAATATGATCGTTTATTGAAAACAAATATGATTATTACACTAGTACTATCGGCAAGAACCTAACATGCTCATCTACTCTCTATCTAGCTAGGATACGAAAATTCCATCATGTCCTTACTTTCTAGGAGTATAAAAGATTCGTAACGAGATCGCTGCCCCATCCCCAGCACTCCTGGCGCCTCTGGCTCCCCACCATTACTACTACGTACAAACACACCTCCCCACCCATTTATCAATTCTCGCCAGTAACATGCTTCTGCAGCCTTGGTGAGATATCGTTCGCGGAAAGCTCTAACATTGTTGTCCGCTATTCGTTTCGCCTGTTCCCCGTCGTGCAACAACGCCTCCATCCTCTCCTCTAAATCCGAAAAATCTCGCTCTACTTCGACATAGTTTTGGCTAGGACCATCCGCTTGGAGCAGGTAGTGATGGTGCTGGATGAATTGCAGTTTGTGGGTGACGATTACGGAGCGGCAGGCTTGTCGATATTTCAGGGATGAGGAAAAGGATCGGCCTAGAAATCGCTGTCATCAGCTTTTGTTCTCCCTTTCCTCCCTAAATAAGGACAATTTAGGAACCCAGAGGAAAGGGGGCCAATGTGCTACGAACCTTCGACATGTGCAACAAACATATACCGGCAATGGTCCTCCATACTGATCAGGTTGTTCTTCCTGCTCCACACAAGCTCCTTCACATCGCCCCAGGTCTTACCTTTCGCTGCTTCCAGCAATCTCCGTCTTAATTTTGGGGCGAAGCTTAAATTTCCTCTCCAGACGAGCTTCTTTTCTTTCGACTCCCAAGGGGTCGCATCCTCTCGTTGTTTGATCATTTCAACGACTTCACTGAAAGGGCCAATGACGACGCTTGGGTTAATCCACGCCCAAAAGGTAAAATCCGGCATCAACCAAACCGACTCCTCACTGGCTTTCCTCCCGAAAATCCACAGGGGCTGGCCAGCACCCATGATATCGTCCAACCTATCCTCGACAGAGAAAATGAATTCGATATCTGGTAAGCCGTCACTGTCTGCAGAAAGGGCGCGATAGATGGAACTGAATGTGGCTAGGATCTTCCGACGGTGGTCGTCCTGGGCTGCCCTTGTCTCAATCACATAAAGTTCGCCCCTATATATCATACCCCTTGCCATACCCTTCCGCAGGTTGATCTTATCCAACTGTTTTCTAGTTATCCCTCCTCGGAGCTCCCAGAACTGCACGGCGCGATTAACATCCTCAAAGAGTCCGGGGAAGGCGGCCTGGCATTGGCTCCTACTGAGACCCTCATTGCGGTCGTCTCGACCATACTTGAACACCCATTGTGAGGGCTCTGGTGTTGCCCATATAGGATTATCAAAGGGTGCTAAACAGGAAGTGCAGTTGAAAGTTGTTGAATATTCGCAAGTGCAGTGACCGGCGGGTATGAGTTGGGTGAGGATCGGGTGGATGTTGTCTTTGTCGGAGTTCATACCGAACCACATGGTAAACACAAAAGCACCAAGAACAACCACGACACATAATAGAACGGCCCGTGCGGGAAATTTCTCTCGCAACGACATGGTTGCTCTTATTAATCCAGAAAAATATGACACCGGACGGCCATCAACAGACACAATCGACCCACGGGGTCAAAGAACTCCCTGTTGATCGCCCGATATATGGCCTAGGTGTAGACGGGGGGAAACGCCTCGGCTGGACTGGATGGTGTTGCGAGTTAACAGATGAACGCCCACATGTGTGAGGATCAACAATTAGCTCTGGTTGGGAGATGGCAGGCTTTTATGTTGGAATTTATCACAATCATCACAGAGGGAGGAAATAATTTATATTTCCACAAGAGGACCCAGTAGACCCTTTGACGCTTATCACAGAAGGCTCCTCTCGCAATACTACCTTGGTTGCATAGAGTGGCCGCGATTAACCCCCGGCACCCTGAAAAGGATCTTTTTGTTTGTGGTGTGAGACAAGGATCTTTGCCAGGGGAAAAAAAAAAAAAAGAAACACTTGAAGGATCAACCAGTGCGGGTGTTGGAATGTCAAGATCATTGCACATCGCGCTGTGAGCCGTCAGCTTAGAGTAGTGTACAACTCATCTCCAATGCCATTGCTGGAACGAGCATTGTTTTCTTTGGTGCTCTGTAGCAGAAAAGAGGATGAAAATCCTTGGGAACCTCTCTTTTTAGGTAGGTATATAACGGAGAGAAAAGTATTTTGTAAATTATCAATACTGTTGTATCCACAAGTGTGCCATCAACTTGTTGGGGATGATGCGACTTCTATTTCCGGGCATCAATCCAGAAAAATATATAGAAACCCTTTATTCAAGCTACGCAGAAATTCATCACACTCCGTATCACGATTTAAATCTCTTGTCGATGAAAATCAATTTCCATACACAAGAGATTTAGTAAGAGTAGACCGAAATCCCAGTTCACCTTGCCATAACTCCCTTTCAATAATCTGAACTGTGTCAATAGATTTCAGTTTGTCAAAAAGCGAAAACACAAGTACAACACAGAATACTGAGAAATCATTCGTTCCCTGTCCCTGTCTCTATCAGATGAGTTTGTCTGGAAAACTTTCCGGCTTGGACTCAATTTGCTCCAGGCTCCAGAATTACTGAAAAATCTTCGACCCTAAAGGCCGCGGATTCACAGCCCCTTGGTGAAGATAGCATCCAATAACCCAGCTTGGCTTCTGTAAGAGCAAGCTAGAGTTGATCTCACCTGGCCATTGAAGCAAGCCATTGATTCCATGCTCAAACGAAGATAGCCACTTGCAGACAAAGACAGGCTATGAGAAGGGGATTTCGCAATGCTGTCATAAAGTCAAATGGACTTGCCGAAGCCATATATAAGAAGGCAGGGTTAACTAGTCTCTGTGGGGTGTGGTTTTGCGCCCCGACCAAGGTGATCAGAATGCTACTGTTACCTTGTTGAACGAGATGCAGAATATACTCCGTAAGCTAAACCAGAGTTCAATTTTCGGCCACACTTGGAAATTCCAGAAATTATCACCAGGAGAAGGGCTGGAGCCTGGTGCCCCGGGGTCTAAAGTGCATTTAAATTTAGGGTCAGCCACAACTTTTTGAAAACATATTTCCCCTTAGCAAATCCACATAGCCTGGGCAAAATAATCAGCTTCACCACGAAAATTTGAAGAAAGAGAAAATATAAAGTGTCTTACTCTACTCCGTACGTAGTCTCCCAACAAAGAGCTGTGGATAAGGAAAGAGTGAAACGTGTTGGTTTTGAATGGCACTTCAAAACTAGCAATTTTTTTTGCCAATATTTCATTCTATGAAGAATATTAGCCCAAGCCAACTATATAAATAGTATTAATAATAGGAGAAAAAATTTTTAAAAGCGCTCGTTCTCATCCAACCAAATACATTATTATTACCAAGCTACCAGCCTAGGTAAAAACCTAATAAGTGTGGGATTCAAGAATCAATCAAGCTAAATGGACCAAGGTGAGTTAATTCTTGAGACTCTACAGAACTTGCAGCCATAAAACAAAGAGAACTAGTATCGAGCAAAGTGAAGCTGACGATGGAAAAAGACCGCTCGCCCAGCCGAACCAGAGAAACCTGCCTATTTTGCGGAGAATCCGCTCCTGAGGGTGGCCAGTGGTGGCTTGATTGAGCGCGATGGGGACAGAGGCCTGGGGAAAAAGAGTCAAGATGCGCAGCAAACACAGAAACGTGGTTGTTTGCAGGAAATGCTGCTTACGACTTAAAAATGAATCATCATAAAAACATCCATTCAAAGGGCCAGCAAAAAAATCATCCAGGTTCAGAAATGGTCAAGGGAAGATAAATCCGCTGTTCTTCGATCACAATGTCCTTTGTTTTAAAATAAAATAAAATAAAATAAAATATGTTGAACCATGAGTAATAATACACTAGTATGATATGAAGTCATCATTATTATTATTGTTTTTTCGAGAGCAGCTCCTCTGGAGTTTTGTGGCTTCCGAAACCGCCTCATTGAAATGTCCCCAGGGGATGCTCCTCCCGAGTCTCGGTTGAGCCTCATCTAAGTTAATCCCAAGCCGGCGCCGAAAACCAGTCAAAAAAAAAGCGCCATAAGAGAAGGAACCTCCACATTATTCTCCTTGATTTCCAGGCGTTTTCCGGGAAGAACCGCTAATAGCACCACGAACCCCCACTGTGCACACAGCAACCGCATACGTATCTTATCTTATCATGTCTTATCCTTTCCGAAACCCAGCAGCTCCAAGGACACTACGAAGGACAAGCCTGATAACCTTCGAAGCTGCGTTGTCAGTCATTTATTTGTGTAAGAATTTTTTAACCCACAGTCGAGCTGGCTCAACAGACAAAAGTGACAGCCACCGCAAGCTTATTATTGTACCTCCTCGTACTTACGGCAGTAGTAAGCAGCATTATAAGCCATAAGGGATTCAATTCCACGGCACAGCAATAATCGTATGGTGATATTCATCTATTGGACTGAGAGTGGGCGGGCTGTTGGTGATCAATGCCCATCGCTAACAGTAATTTGTGTGCTTGCTTCATGCAAGCCATGTCATCAAATAAGGCGAGATGGCCGAGCGGTCCAAGGCGCCAGATTAAGGTTCTGGTCTCGAAAGGGGCGTGGGTTCGAATCCCACTCTCGTCACCATAATTTTTTAAACCTCCCTCTTTTAATAATCTTTTTTCAATTCTCAACTCCCAGCTCTGTGTTTTTTATTTGAGGTCTGTTACCCCTCATTCGAGATAAGAAAACAATGAAATCAAAGGTGAAGTGTGTCAAAAGTGAATATGAATCTTTTAGGAATGGTTTACATTATTGACTATTTATCTATCTTCGTTTATATATCCAGAATATTTACAGGCTATCAAAAATCAAAAAGCTTGCTCCGGACGCTTTGGGATGCATCGGCGAGCTGCCACCCCTGCTGCTGTTTCCAAGACCTGTTCAGCCACTCTCGGCCGGCTCGGGTGTAAATCATCGGGGATATCCGTAGACCGTTCGGGGTTACTCTACCTCGCCTTTTCACCAAAGCTGCTGTTCGGTTCACAACTTCAAACCACGCCCTAATTGTTTGAGAAACCGAAAACTGAAAGAGATTCTAAACCTCATTGCTAGGGTATATGGTTTGGGAGAGTGGCATGAATTCCTCCTTGATCGAACGCATGCTCACAAACCTGCTGAGAATGGCGGCACTTCCGGCCTTGTCGTTTGTTCCGCTCTGTCGTGCACCGCCAAATGGCTGTTGACCAACAACAGCGCCCGTCGATTTGCAATTGATGTAAAAGTTTCCAGCCGTGTTCCTCAGTGCTTCTTCGGCGTACCGGATAGCATCCCGTCTCACAGCGAAAATTGACCCAGTAAGGCCGTACTCTGAAGTACCATTGATGGTCTGGCAAATTTTCTCAAATGCCTCGACAGGGGCCTTAGTATCGTCGTAAACATAAACCACAAGCACGGGGCCAAAGAGCTCGGTAGACATGAGTTTGTGGTGAGGGTCGTTCGTGATATAGATGGTAGGCTGGATGAAATAGCCCTTGCTGCCATCGTATTTCCCGCCAACAAGCAACTCAAGGCCAGAGTCATTATTCGCAGCATCGATGACACCGGCAAGCTTTTTGAAAGATGCTTCATGGATAACAGGTCCGATAAAGTTCCCAAAATCCTCTGGCGCGCCAGACTTGAGAGCTTCCGTTTCGCTCACAATCAAAGATCTGAACTCCTCCCAGCGGGACTGAGGAACATAGGCGCGAGAAGTTGCGCTGCACTTTTGGCCCTGATACTCAAAAGCACCACGGACGGTGTTGATAGCAGCATTTTTAATATCCGCGGAAGGATGGATCAGATGGAAATTCTTGCCGCCGGTTTCGCCAACAACGCGGGGGTAGCTTCGATAGGTGCCATTCGCAATCCCCTGTCCTATCTTTCCATACAACGAGCGGAAAACAGTACTGCTTCCTGTGAAGTGGAGAGCGGCGAATTCCTTGTGGCTGAGTGCAACCTTTGTAACCATCTCAGCATCACCTGGCACGAACTGAATTACGTTCGGGGGAAGGCCAGCCTCGAGGAAGATTTTGTACATGAGGTAGCTCGCAGCCATGGATGACGGCGATGGTTTCCATATAACAACGTTACCGAGAAGCGCAGGTGCGCCACACAGGTTGCCCCCAATGGCAGTAAAGTTAAAAGGCGATATGGCATAGACAAAGCCTTCCAATGGACGATATTCCACACGATTCCAGACCCCGTTTGCATTGTGCTGGGGCTGTTGAGCGTAGAGCTCCTCAGCATATTGCACGTTAAAACGTAGGAAATCCGCCAGCTCTGCAGCAGCATCTATCTCAGCCTGCCAGGCATTTTTGCCTTGGCCAAGCATGGTGGCAGCCATGATCTCGTAGCGGTATTTGCCGGCAACAAGATCAGCGGCCTTGAGGAAAACAGAAGCCCTATCTGCAAAGCTAAGCTGTTCCCACTCAGGCTTGCTTTTCAGGGCAGCATCGATTGCCTGGCTGACATGCTCTTCAGAAACATTATAATATTCAGCCACAGCTTCAGCGTGCGCAGATGGGTTTGGCTGTCGAGATGGTTGGGAAGCTTTAACCTGGATAGAATTGTTAGAAAACAACATAAGCTGGGTATAACAGGCTACGGAAGCTTCTAACTAACATTTTGGCCCGCAATCACAGCTGGGACCTCAAGCGGAAATTTTTGCTTCAAAAACTTCAGGGCATTTTCTAGCCCCAACCGTTCTGGCGAATTTTTGCCATATTGTGGCTAAATGTAGGTCACTACTAGTTAGCAATTGAAAAAAAATAATTTATTATATTCCATGACTCAACGGAGGGTTGCTTAGGTAGGCCTACATTTGGTTCATTCCGTGCTCTAGGAACTTTGAAACCTGCAAAACCGCCAAAACTTCGAATTAACCGTGCCGTAGAAGCGATGGGAATGGCCTGCTTTGCGGACAGCGGGGAGGCGTTAGAGAGGGCTGGGAGTCTGTGCATGATGTCTGTCTTTTGATTAAAAAAAGGTTAAGAGCGGAGGGCAGCACAGGAATTCGGATGGAGAATTGAAGAATAATAGCAAACTTGGAGAAAGAACAATGGGACAGGGGAGATATATATATATGTCAACTATTGTTTTTATGAAATTGTACTAAATAACCGAGCAGAGTAAGTAGAAGCAAGAGAATATGCGGGGGAAACCCGAGCTATGTCAAGGCTGTTGAGGTGTGTCCAAGGATATGTTGCATGAGAAGTTCTCCCATAGGACGGGTGGCAGCTGCTGGCGCAGGGTTACAACAAAGCTCCCCCTCACGCTAAGGTAGTTGCTTGTACATAATAGCGGCGATAGAGCGATCCCTATCCCAGTCCTTAAACCGCCCGTTTCTGCGGAGACTAGCAAGAAAATCCATGGATAATGGGTCTAGAACTCGGAATGAGCCAGGGAACATACTACTCCCGAAATCGGCATTGCATTCTTTGAGAACTACAATTCCTTCAATATAATATATACCCAGCGTAAAAAATATTTATTGTATAAAGCTACCTATAGTTCTTGCCAGGTGCAGAATGGAGTAAAGGATGTAAACGTAAGCAAAATCCACACTCCGCCGCACGGCCTATTATTATTAGTTTTGAAAATGTGTATGAATACCTCCACTAAGGGTTTCGCTGTACCCCACGTAGTCGCAACAAGTCGCATTATTATTGTGGTTTGTCTCCTGTTTGCGGAAAGCCCCAAAAAGCAGAGGCAGGCATCACATGACCCCACCAGGAATTTCCAGGAAAGCCTCGGATAGACTCGTTTAGCCAATGCTGGGCAGGGGCGATTCCGTTGCCAAACGAGACAATCCGGGTCAGATAAACGCCTGGGAGCCTTTGTATGGGTCAGGCCCAAAAAAAAAAAAAGAAAAAGAGCCCCCAAGGCAGTATCAACGCCACCGCTGAAGTGATTGTCCTGGGTATTACCTCCAAGGCTACCTATTTATTATATGGTCACGATGGCCTCCCCGCGGGTTATGCCATGTTTTGGTTCATCATCCACAACTCCCGCGACATATTCCAACCATCTCTATCTTCCCGCTGCCGTGACATGGCCCTTCAACTCTACTCTCCTTGCCGCACCACCGCTTTCAAGTATATCGTTCCACGCTCAATTCCCCTCCAACTGTCCCGGTCAATCCATATACCTGCCTCCGGATCACGGCGGACTCTGACAAGCGCAACATGGGACGCCACCCCCCCACCAGTCATGCCCAACCATTATCCCAGGCCTCAACGTGACCTCGAAAAGTTGCCAACGACCGCTCTTTTCAGGAGTATCGTCATGCAGGCTGCCATGTCACATCCGTATTTCATGGGCGCCGCATCGGCTATGGCTCAGCGGAATATCCAAATGTTAACGGGCAATTTCGTGCTGAGATTCCTCGTGGAAAAGCTCTTCTACGCACAGTTCTGTTTGGGAAGCACGGAGGCCGAGATCAAGATGACGGTTAACAGTCTCAAGGCACTCGGGTTCAAGGGCGTGATAACATCATATGCTCGTGAGGTAGATCTCTCAAATGCCACTGAAGATGCCAGTGAAGATAAACATCAATCCGCACATCAAGGCCATGTTGCCCAGTGGCTAGAAGGAACCCTGAAAGGGGTACACTATTCAAACCCTGGTGATTTTGTTGCGTTGAAATTCACGGGAGCAGGTCCGGAATGCGTACGGCTGCTCGAGGCTGGCATGGCGCCAGATGCAACAATGATAGAGGCCACGACTCGGATTTGTGAATCTGCCAAATCCCGAGGCGTTAGACTGCTATTCGATGCCGAGCACCACTCCCAGCAAACGGGTATTGATTCTTGGACCATGGACTTGATGGAGAAGTATAACCAAAATGGCAATTTGGTTGTATACAACACCTATCAAATGTTTGTGCTGAAGCTCCCGCCATACCTCTCCAATTTCTAGTCCTGTTTCGCATCACTGACTTGGGAAAAGGTATCTTAAAGAGTCCACTGCAACTCTTGCAAGACATCTCGAACGCGCACGCTCTGGTAAATTTGCCTTCGGCGTAAAACTAGTTCGGGGGGCATACATAAACAGCGATCCACGACACTTAATCCACGACACGAGAGAAGAAACAGACCACGCATACAACGATGCCGCACGAATGCTAGTGACGCAGCATCTTGATGATCCCTCCGCACCAAAAGTCGGAGTAGTGCTTGCCACCCATAATTCGAAAAGCATAAAAATGATGCGAAGTCTGCGGCAAGAACAGGTGCAGAACCAGCTGGCCCTGACAGAAGTCGTCTATGCTCAGTTAATGGGCATGGCAGACGAGCTGTCGCTAAGTCTCACACAGAAGAGAGTGGTATGTCTACAAACTCTTCTAATTTTATACTTTTTCTTTTTTTTGTCCCCTTCAAGGTTGCCCGGCAGTTCATGAGGATAAGCTAACAAAACAACGCCGTTTCCAGAATGTTGTGGAGGAGGATATCCAGGTCTTCAAATATGCCGTATGGGGAACAACAGAAGAATGTATGATGTATTTGTTGCGACGGGCAGATGAGAATCGAGATGCGGTTGATCGGAGCCAGCTAACCCAGCAAGCGCTCTGGAGGGAGCTACGGCGCAGGCTGTTTCCGTCGATCTCGGTATAAAAGTTCAGCGTAGAGAAAAGTCGGTAGAGAAATTTTCGCAATCGAGTTCCAGCGTAGGAGTTCAGTGTTTTGGGTTTATTTAGCATTGGAGTTAAATATAGGCGGCCAATAAGGTGATGAATAGATACTTATAGGTATAATTAATAATGATACATGATTTCCACCAGTCGACTTCGTTTCAAATCCTGAATAAGAGGATATTTTGAGGCCTTCACCGTCACTCATCTGTCGTTCCATATCAAGGCGTTCCCGATGGCTAAAAGAAGGAGGTCAGCCATGTAGGTAAAACCACCATATGTTATAAATTTGATGTATCTCAACAGGCCTCCGATTCTCGAACTAGATATTTGAGCGAACTATTCTTGTTTTTAAAAGTTGTTGTCACTGTCGGGTTGATATTTATCATGATTATCATGGTCATGTGACTATGCTCGGCCCTTTCCGGCGAAGCTAGCCGAGGAAGAAATTGGACCTCAACCATCGCAAACAGATCCACGAAACGAGGCAATAAAGAAAAATATTCTATTGAAACACAATTTATTTCCAAGTAAGTCATTGACTTGAAATTTGAATTGGGCTTACCGCTGGCTATCTATGGGAGGAGAAACCAACTGTCGCGCAATTGCATATCCACTTGGGCATATCTATATTTCAGGGAACTAGTATAAACTCTTTCCAACTGAAAACATACAGAAACGCTCAACCGAGTTGGGCAATATACTTGTAAACTGAAATCTACATTGGGTAGGTTCGGGTTTTTGTGACCATGGTGTTCCAACTTTCCCATGGAACCTCGCCGCGTTAATCGCAGAAAAGTGAGAATTAAGCACACGGAGGTTATTGATAACCTGAAAGTATATTAGTCAAAGCTAGTGACAAAAATAAATGAACATGGACAGAGGCGTTAGATTAATTATGCGGCTTGTGCATATTTATAGCAAATTTTTTTAGTTTCTCCCCTCCTTGTACATTCCAAACAAATTGGAAATCGGCTTCCTACAATACTCCTTGAACACCTCCAAGTAATCATTGAAGCAAGCCACCATACCCGCCACTTTTGTTTACACTCTTTCCTCCTGGGAAAGATCGATATGGTCGCAGCTGTTGTCAATTGATATGGTAGGTTTAGGCTGATGTGACGGTAGGGGATGCGCTGTTGGCCGTCCGATAAAGTGGTCGCCATGGGCGTATTAAATGGATAACACCATCCTGCCCTCTGATGTACACCTGCTGAGAAGTGGCAATCCCCAGAGCTCAACTTCTATAACAAGAAGGTTGGAGCTGGTTTGAAACCATCATGCCACTTAAATGCGGCATGGAGTCGCTTCTCTAATCGATGTTTCGCGATGCCCTTAAAGCCTGGGTACAGACTAAAGAAATTTAAGCCACCTGTAACATCTCAGTCTTCAACAGAAGCGGCGTTTTCCTGTGATTCCTTCAGAGCCGCGTTTAGCTTTGCCTTATTTCTTCCCCGAGTATAAACACGTGTGTCCTTTGGATCGAATCCTCCAGTTCCCCACAAAGCCCATTCTTCAGTTTCCCTCATATAATCTTCAGGCCGGAACGGTATGCCATCATTTTTCTCCTTTTCTAAGAGCTTGAAAAATTTGTCGTAGTCAATTCGTGTATGCCACCTACCGTTGACATGGAACCGGTTTGACGCAAGCAGAACACAACAGCTGTGTTTATGTTCAGCTGCAATGCCGTACCCAAGTCCGCGCCGGGCCAGCTCAGCATTCAATGCAACAACAAAAGTTACGACTTCCTCGTAGAACGGAACGTTTTGCATTGTTAGCCCAGCACTAGCACTCGTACTCGTACCGCAAAAGGTTACTCCCTTGACCTCCACGAAACAGGGAAGACCCTTTTCTACAAGGTCAGCATAACCAACTGCTTCCTCATCCACATTGAAACCCTTGACAAGCGTAAGCCTGTAAACGGTCCGCTGGATGTATCTTTTCCCTCGCAGTATGTCAAGGCAGCGCTGGAATCTTTCCCAGAAGTCACGATGAAGGGGACGATCGATTTTCCGAAGACTGTCGCGGTTGCTGGCATCAATGGAAACATACAGTTGGGTGACGCGATGAAGCGCTGCAAGTTCATCCGGATGCTGTGCATTGCACACGAGGAAGCTAGAAATATGTTCGTTGTGCAGGAGGGCAAGGAATTCGTTGATGTGTGGATAGAATATCGGTTCCCCAACCAAGCTCAATGCGCAATGTCGAATACGCATGGCTTCCGCAAAACGTTCAGCCCGAACACCAGGTACGCCGCGCAGCATTTTAATTTTCTTATAGTGTCCGGTCTTTACCCCGTCAAAAATGAGATCTGGTGGATCAACTTTCCAACGCCAGGTAGTCCCAACCGGGTTTGTTCCGTGGCGCCAGCAGAATACACATTTGTTGCTGCAAGAGAGTGATGGAGTCGTCTCCATACAAAGGTGGGATTTAATTCCGTAAAATGAATTCTTATAGCAAGAGCCACGTCCTCGCAAGGCGGATTTGGTCCAGCGGCATATTTTCACACCTGAGTGTGAACCAACTATTGTGTATCCTTGCTTGGTCAGTGCGGCGTAGGTAGGTGACGACGTAGGTACCATTTCAAGCTGGGGTGCCGGTTTGGAAGGTGGAGCACGGGACTGCGTTGTGAAATCGATAGGCAGAGGTTGAGGGTCAGTTGATGTTTTCTTCTCGTCAGAAAGGCCGAATTTGATGTCTTCAAGGTCCACAATCTGCTCCTTCCTGCCTTTCTTCTGGCGGTTCTGGCTCGTCTCGTCGTTTTCTTCGTCATTGTCGTCAATATCTTCCTCGTCACTTTCGACGGGATCGCCGCTTCCAGGAACACCCTCGCCCAGCCCCCCAGACGCCATTAAGTCGAACATAACATCGCGTAAGCCGTCGCACCATTCATTCAAAACCTTTTGGGTGTTGTCTCCTTTGACATCCGCCATTCCTAATGGATATGCTCTTTTTTTCCCCGTCAGCTTGGCCATCCATCTGTCTACTTCTTTCGCCTGTGAACAGAACCCCTCTTCCTCCGTGGGCCAGCCCTCCCGATCCCCAAAACCGAAAACGGAATACCCGGCCAACCCAGACAACGCAGACGTATCGATGCGGAAATCATTATGTGTTTCATCCAGATGGCCCAAGAATGTATTGATCATTGTATCGATGTTGTAAGTCGGGATAAGAATACAGTAAAAGAACCTGGTATTCGGAGCAGAGGCTGGTGGTTTGGGCGCAGTGATGAAGTAGTCGTCAAGCTCAATATACGACAGATCGTGTAACTCTGGAGTCAAGAGCGTTCTTTTGCTACTCTCCAATAATGAGTGAGCCACTTTCTGAACCCTATCGCAAAATGACTTGGCATATGTTTCTGTCGCGCCGGTCAAGGATGCGTAAAAGACCAAAGGCTGGATGGCAGTATCCTGAGCGAATCCTCCAGGATTGGTCTGGCTTTTGGCGCCATTCTTCGCCGGCTTGGTGCCATGTACCCTCTTCGGCCCATTCACAGGTTGCTTAGTTCTTGCAGCATTGCTGCTGTCTGCGGAGGAGGACCTTGAATCATTCCGTTTGGGTTGAACGACGGCTAGTGAATCGCTTGGGGATAATGACTTCACCCCAGAGGCATCAGATTTCGCATTTTGATTTTGATTCTTATTTGTAGAGGGAGTGATAGAGGTCTGTGACGGGGACGGGGTATCGGGCTTGGAAGTTCTCGGGAATAGCTGAACGGCAGCGAAAACCACAGGTGCGAGGAAGAGAATCGGGAGTCGATATCGATGCCACAAGGAGAGAAGACCTATAAAGAGAGTGAGCAAAACAACCGACAGAACGCATAGTAGAATTTGTAGACAAATACATACCTTGGGCAGCAATCCCTAGCGCATCCCCGGCCATTTTATTCTAATATATATATTGTCACCTGCTTTGGCCAAAACGCAGATGGAATAATATTTTCCGTTCTGGACAAAATGAAGCCAGCGTGGAGTCAAGGATATTCAGGATTACCTCATCGGGCATGGTTCCAAGTGGGCTGTTTGGTCTATTTGCCATGTTTGCCAGCGAAAATTTTCATTCACGTGATTAATTAAACCCTAAGCCCAGCTCATCCCTAGTTGGCCTAACTTCGCCTAATCCGGACCTCGCTTATGGCTAGCGCGATACTAGCGTCGGCTGCCAAAAGTATTTAAACCTCCTCCATCCGCATCCTCTTTCTGAAAACCAGTCGACTTTACTTCAAGTAAGCACCCCCCTAAATTTGCCCAATATTCGCCTTAGTTTTATCTACCCATATACTAATTTTATCCCCCCGTTACAGAGAATCATTTCTATAGTAAATCGTCCCACCTGATTTTTTCGCATTAGCGACTGAATCCCCAACCTTGCTGATGACCACCATGTCCTCAGCGCCCTAGAGTGAAGCCTTCAATACTCCCGCCTCGATCGGCTCGGGTTACATGCTTCTGGAGGCTTCGGCCACCGATTCATGTGCTCGTTTCAATCCAGGGAGTGGTGATGATCTTGACCTTGCCTTGGTGTCCTGACTTTGGTCGGCCTGGTTTGGTGGGCGCTGCGGAGGTCTGAAAGGTCCCCACACCCTTTTATGCTGTTTATATTTAGACAAGTGCGATGTTCTTTGGCGATGTAAGGAGATACTCAAGAATTAAATGCAAAAGCTAAGCTAGACGGGTTGAAGTAGCAACTTCTTGAAACATGAATTGAAAATTTTTTAACCTCTTTAAAATTCACTCTGGCTGCTTCAAAATTTCTGATCATTATGTTGTAAAATTTTCCATGTAGTCTTGCACAAGGTCAAACATCTGCCCTTTATTATTGCTGTGCCATAAGGTGAAGCCCAATCGATAGGCCATAATTGCGTGTTTGCTTGGCAACATTGGAATTCCAGCTGGCGTGCTGACGCATGGAAGTGACATGCCACCCCCACCACAAAGACATGAAGGATGATTTGATAAGTAATGTTACTGCTTTCGTCGAGCTTCGTCACGTTGACGAGGCGTTCTTCTTCCTTCCACTGGTATTACCACCGGCATTGCCTCCTCCGCCTCCAGCTTTATTAAATCCGCCTTTGCCTCTATTTCCCCGACGGGTTGGTCGTGGAGGTGCTGGCCCTCCACCCCCACACACAATCCGTGCCGCAGGAGCGGTTGCAGGTTGGTTCGGCCGATTGTTCGAATTTCCCCTTGCCTGTGCAACGGCTGCACCGGATTTCCTCTCCAACACCACAACCTGGCTTTGCGCTATCTGGACAGGGCTGCCCTGAATAGCCCTGGCCAACCCTTCTGCTTCCGCAAAGTCCACGTACCCGAACCCTTTCTTCTTGTCTATCTCCACCTTGACGACTTTTCCAAACGTAGAAAAACCAGTCGCGAGTAGCTCCTCAGTCACTCCCTGGGATGGATTAGCATGTTTCAAAAATGCTTGTGTGGCTGTGGATTGAGGAGCCGCCTGTGCGGCGGCGGGTGGAGCAGCGTGCTTAGGTCCGGATGGGGTAGATGACTTCGCCAGGCTTGCCGGTGGGTTTGTCGATTTGGTGGCATTGCGGCCTGCTGCTGTGTTGGACTGTGGGGAGGCCTTTGGCGGTTTCGCAATCAGGGGTTTCCTAGCGGATTCAACTTCTCTACCAGCTTTGGGAGAAGGTCGTTTGCCACCGTCCCCATTCGAAAGAGCCGGTGCTTTGGCAGTCTCACTTGTAAGTGGCGGTGATGCAGCTTCTCCGTTGGCTGGTTTATCTGGCCTTCTTCGTGGGGCAGCTGGAGCAAGTCCCAGGTCCCGACGAAGAATTTTAGTTGCGGCGCTCATGCTTCCCCGCTCCCGCTTGCGCTCAGGAGGGGGAGCTGTCTGGGGCGACGATTCTTCCTTTGGCGGCCGCGATGCAATTGTCTTTCCAGGTGCCTTTGACATTTGGTTGGCAGTCTGTTTGTTAGCTGCTTTAACGGCTTCCTTAGTTGCCCTATCAATTTTTGACTGTCTGTCTCCTGGCGATGGCGTCGCCTTTTCCGCTCGGCTTAACAACTTCTTAGCATGCACTCGTTCCACCTTGTCCTTCCCCTCCCTTGCCTCACCACGACCGTGTCTCGAGGATTTAGCCGGAGAACTAGCCTCCTTACCCTTATTTGCCTTTTTGTCCTTCAAGAACTGTATTAATGGCGTTATCGTTGGTTTCTCCTCCTTTGCATCCTCCGCCCCGATATCCATGGTAGACTTGGTCACAGGGTTGGTTAGGCTCTCGAGGAATGCGATGAAGTCAGAATCCAGGTCTATTGTTCCCTGGCGGCCATCCTTGCGAACCCTGCTTCCGGGAACACGGGGATAAGGCGCATATTCCAGCGCCGGTGGCCCAAGGAGAACAGAATCACGGCCCGTGTTCCGCGCATCTTGAAATGCCGACGCCCGGACTTTTTCGGATAATTCTTCAACTAGTGGTATAGATGTAACACGTAGATAAACCCTCGTAGGTCGAGAAGGTTTTGCTGGGCTAGCATCGCAGACTGACAGTCAATGATTCCGCCCCATTCGCATCGCACCCACTTCCACCCTAGAAAACCTTGTATGACTCACTCTTTAGAAATTTTCCCTTCCCTGTAGTGAAACCAGTCAACTTTACCATTTCCGACCTTCCACTCATCACCCAAGACTGCCTCAAATTCCTGAGGCGTCAAACCAGGCGGGAGTCTCCGAATAAGCAGCTTCAACCGCGGAGCAGCAGCTTTGGAGCTTGGTTTGTTCGATGATCCTTTCTGTGTGGCCGAGGCAGAGATGGGTAAAATGCCAGCAGACGATAACCTGGGGGGTTGGGGAGTCATGGTGAGTGATCTCTGCAATACTTTATCGAAGAAGGGGTCTACTGCTCCATGTGGTCGTGTATGTATGGTCCCAGGTTGTCTGTATGGAAGACTGGTGGTTGGTTGTGTTTGATCAAGTCAGTCAGCCAAGACAGCCAAGACATTGTGCAGCTCTAAATCACGTGAGTCGTCGAAGTCGACTGGCTTCGCTAACAGAGCTGTTGGGTGAATATTAAGAAATAAAATAAGGATAATTCGCCGAATGGATCACCTTGCTATATTCCAGTCCGTATGCTCTCCTTTTATTAGTCCCCTCGATTGCCCCAAGCATCGACTTGGCTGGCTTGAGACCCCATTGGATGCAGAAAGATACTATTTACCCTTCGTACAGTATAGGTGGCACTCATGACGACACCTCACTGGTACCAGCCTTGATTAATGCCATTCCTGCTTTAAAGTCATGGGAAGCGAAACCAAGAGCTTATCTAAAAAACAAACCCGTTTGTTTGCGGGGCTTGAGTTTAAAGCTGTCAAACATGGGGTGTATATAGTTCTAGTTCTTGTGCAAGCATTCAGCACCAAGTGAAGGTTTGAGCACATTAACAGCGTTGCAAATCGAGGGCCATATCCACTGCGTATTTAAACTAGGGAACAATCCTGGTTAAACAGGATATATTTTCCCTTTTTCCTCTCAAAGCTTCCGGAAATGGGCTATCCTTTTTACTGTTTTGGGAAGCAGTATGACAAAAAGCCGTGGAAAATCGTGTGGATATTTGCTCAAATACACTCACTTAGACTCAGAGACATCCACAGATACGATGCGCCAAGATGCCTTGGAGCACATTTTGGGGTTAAGAGAGCATTATATTTTCTAGGGCTTTTTTTCCTAGCTAACGTTGGGATTACCCAAGTAAATATGCGCTATCCAGGCAAACAAAGACGTTGTGGCTTCCCGCTGAGCCTAAAAATGGGGGATGCGGTATAAAGGAAGAGTATCCTCGTTTTAATCATAAATTATTGTCTTCCTAACTACCAGGTGTCCATCCATTCTGCAGGATTCATTCCTTTCTGTTGACTTCTGACCAAATCCGACATTAGAATGGATATGTCAATGTCCATGACCAGTGGGGCGTCAATGCCCACAGCTACTGCTGTTGGTAGTATGAGTAGCATGGGCGGCATGGGCCATATGGGCCATATGCGCAATAACGGCTGCAAGATTTCTGTAAGTCTCAGTGCTTGATTGGAATTGATGGGAATTTCTTAGCTAGCTGCGCAACAGACGGGTCTGGGATTGACAATATTTCGTTTATAGATGCTTTGGAACTGGAACATCATCAATGCCTGTAGGTACCCCCCAAAGCTCCTTAAGATGCTCCATTTCCTTTGTCCCTCTTTTCTCCCAAAAGAAACGTTTCAGTATCCCTGACACGGCTATTGTGAAGGCTTCATTTCATCGACATGGAAAATCACGTCTAGGGGCATGTTCGCAGGATCATGCATCGGTGTCATTCTCCTCGTCATGTCTCTAGAATTCTTGCGACGTGCTGGCCATGAATTCGATAAATACGTTGCTGGGGAAAGTAACATTTGGTCGAGGCGATTTATACGATCAACCGTGAGCCCAAAAGCCACATCCAGTGGCGTGGAAACTCCGGAGGAGGCTCCGCTCAATCCACGAAAACGTGCCACTCGGCCGACTCTGCTTCAACACACCGCCCGCTCACTGCTGCACATGGTGCAATTCGGAGTTGCGTACTTTATCATGCTGCTCGCCATGTACTACAACGGGTACATTATCATTTGCATCTTGATTGGGTCTTTCCTTGGCTCATTTGTGTTTTCGTGGAGGTCGGACGAAGAAAAGTTAGTAACGTAAATAGAACCTTTGATCGAAAGGTTTCTGCCCTTCATTGCCCGTTACCCACCGTTAGATACTGATGGGACATTTGCTGTGACAGTGACGCCTGCAAGGTAACTATCTGCTGTGGCTAGTAGTGCCGAGCATAACCTATACCGAGGCATTCACGGACCAATCCACGGGTTCTAATCTCTTAAACATCGAGTACATGGCTCAGTGAAAATAAAAAGCGTGTAATTTTTACCTGCCTTACTATTCAACAAATGGGAATGAATGGCCTAGATTTAAATGTGAAGACTTCCATATCTGAATGTAGTTCCTTATTGGATGGGGCTATGTGTGTTAGAAAATCCTGTGGGTTTTCAAGTAGGTTCTCTTGTGCTTGTTCTCACCTCCCTCGACTCGCCCAAGACGCATACCTTATCATACTGCCATCAAGATTCCTCAAGAAAATGCGCCTTCATATCGTTCACGCGCAATGAGAGCTCGTTTCGATTTGAGCGCATTATCGATCAGTGCCAGAGCCAAATCGGATTCTTCTCGGTAGATCGATCAAGAGCCGCCAAATGAACAAGCCTTTCCCTACATGTGTATATATTCGCCAGAATGGCTGAAAACGAAGTGCCCAGTCACGGCCAAAGTATTCCCCTTCGAATCAATGCTTCGCAAGCCTTTCTCTGCCTTGTGTGATCCATGGTCCATATTCTGCGATCGATACAATGTCTTTTATTTTGCGCTTGAAATCGTATGCTACCAAAGCCATAGTAGGGTAGGTAGACATTATGCCAACAAGCAAGAATACGATCATCGAAAATCTCATGACAATGAAGTTCTGGAAACTTCATTTCCCCAAATCGGCGATCCCATTCCGCTGGGCTGAGGACCATGTCGTCATAGGGTTCGTAGCCATATACCATGAAGTACAGTAGTATCCCAACAGCAAATTGTTTAGTTCTGGCCGAACATAGACCGTATGTGCCTTTCATTGGCCCAGCAAGCACTGGTTTCGCCCATGGAGGCAAGCTACCTTCAAGAAACGAAGAAACTGTCCAATAGTGGTGGCACAACCAAAATCAGCCAACTCAAGCGAAGCCCTTATCAAGATGACAGATGCTTGCATGCAGATCACTGTGACAGACGCCCATTTTTTCGACATATTCCTTCACTCTGATGAGGCGCCCATGAAAACCATTAAAGCCTGCCTCTCGCTCATGGCGTTCATAGATTCGAGGGGCTATTGCCGGGAGCGCGAGAAAACATTCAACAATACTCGAACATCGATCCTGGCGCTCATTAAGCCATCTGTAAAAAGTGATTTCCTTAAGGAGAGGTTGCTCCTCTGCCTCCACTTCAGGGTTCGGTCACGACGAACAGTTTTCAGCAGAATAGTTGGACTGACATGATAGATATAAGCGTCAAGTCCACCGCCAACCCAGTTATGTTTTCTCGAGTGTATAGCCTTGTGGAAGCCCATAACGAATCACAACACATGGAATAGTAGCCGTAGCTGCCCAGAGATTTGAACAAACGTACACAAAAGTAATGGTAACAGACGTTTGAACGGCGGTAAAATAGTTTGGGGTGGCCATAAGTCTGAATTTGGGAATGGAATGGAGGGAAAGGCGGCGGGGCAACAGGAATTTTCACAGTCCACCTTGTGTATATCGTTTGTTGGGAGAAGAGAGATGGGAGAACCGAGTGATTCGGACATCTGGGTTCAAATTAAAGGGGTGGGTAGGGAGCAGACTCCTAGCTCCTCTGGGCAGGTTGGTAGACGGGTTAAGCGGCAGACGAAAGAGCAAGAAAAATCAGGGACTTGGAACAAACCAGTGGAGATATAGATCCTGGAAGGGGATGGAACTGGTCAAAGTGACGGGGAATGGGGGGATGAAAAAAAAAAAAAAAAAATTGGAAGGAAAATGGATGGACGTGGTAGAGATATCCCCCTGTACACATTACCTACTATGTAATATCTATATAAAATGTCTTATAATATAACTCTTGCATATAATCCGAAGATGATCCAAAAATACATAGTGGAAGAAAGTCGTATTCGGATTACACCGTATTGAATCGCCATCGCACCAAACCCCCCGACTGGATCGTAACAAGAGTGACGTAAAGTTACCCGTTGGACCAACCTGGTCAGCCAGAAAAGAAACCTCACTCCATCTTTTGGCGTTGGTTGTATTCTGTTCTGCTCTGACTGGCATCTTGCCGACTCTCTGGAAACAGACTGGCATACCGCATACATATCTATCCTTGTCACTGAGTCTCCAGAAGCTCTGCGATTTACTGACGGCTTTTCCTTCTATTCCTTGGTCGCAGCGCTTCACCTGAGCCCGTCTTCTGACTGATTGAACACCTTGACGCCATCTATCGACTTCCACTCCTGCGCAAACTCAACATCGAACTGTACCCTACTAAAATACGGAATACCAAAAAACTATTTATTTATTTATTTATTTAATTTTAATTTTTAATTCTTCTTGAAGAAAAACTGAAATCCAATTCCGGAATGGTAAATAAATCCGTTCCCCAACCGGGGCCAGCCCGGTTGAAGAGAAGCGCAGGGCCAGACGAGTGGCTTGAAGCTGCCAAAGATTGCAAATATCTCTCAGAACACCATATGAAACAGCTATGTGAGATTGTCAAGGAATTCATGATGGAAGGTTAATTTCACCCGGTTTGCTATTTTGCGCTGAAAGAAAAGTTTCACCTTGTCGAATTGCTGCTAAGACCCCCCTCTCTATCTGCAGAGTCAAATATCCAGCCCGTTTCCGCTCCAGTAACGATATGCGGCGACATTCATGGCCAATTTTACGACCTGCTCGAGTTGTTTCGTGTTGCAGGCGGCATGCCGAATGACAGCAACGTCGAATCTCCCACGGCCCCACCAACAATTATCACGTCGGATGACATCGAACCGCCATCCACCATCACAGATCCAAAGTTAAGGAAAAAGATTAGGCAAAATGTCGACGGGCCCAACACTGGCGATGCAGATGAAAACGATACTTCGTCTGCTCTAGAGGAGAAGTCAGAAGATACGTCACAATTGAGCGTCCTGCCCAGCGGGAATTTTGTATTTTTGGGAGACTATGTGGATAGAGGATATTTTAGTTTGGAGACGTTGACATTATTACTTTGTTTAAAGGCTAAGTCAGCATTCCCTTGCCTTTCTTCCTTCTTTTTTTCCCCCTTCTTTTCCTGCAACCGGAGCGTGACTAACAAAAGGATTTCTCTTTATTAGATACCCAGATAGAATCACCCTAGTCCGAGGCAATCACGAATCCAGACAGATCACGCAAGTATACGGATTTTACGAAGAATGTTTTCAGAAATATGGCAACGCCTCTGTATGGAAAGCCTGCTGTCAGGTTTTCGATTTTATGACGCTCGGGGCAATAGTCGACGGGAAGGTACTTTGCGTACACGGCGGCCTAAGTCCAGAAATTCGAACACTAGACCAGGTGCGGGTTGTTGCTCGAGCTCAAGAGATCCCACATGAAGGTGCCTTCTGCGACCTCGTCTGGTCGGACCCGGATGACGTAGAAACGTGGGCTGTGAGCCCTAGAGGCGCCGGTATGTTGTTCTATTCTATCTGCGTATAATTTCTATACTATACATGCTATCGATAAACGGCTAACACCCAAAACATTTTAGGCTGGCTATTTGGCGACAAGGTAGCCGAGGAATTCTGCCAAGTGAATGATTTAACGCTTATAGCTCGCGCGCACCAGCTCGTGAATGAGGGGTACAAATATCACTTCCAGAAGCAGAACGTGGTGACTGTATGGAGCGCCCCGAACTACTGCTACCGATGCGGGAATATGGCATCGGTGTGCGAGATACGGGAGGATCTGAAGCCGACCTTCAAGCTCTTTTCGGAGGTGCCGGATGATAAGAGACATGTGCCGAATATGAGGCCGGGGAAGAGCGAGTATTTCTTGTAGAATCTTGTTCTTATTCTCCTCATTTCTTGTTTTGTCATTTACTCCTTAATGAGGTCATGTCTTTTTCTTATATCTTTTTATTTTCCGATTTTTTTCGAGTTTTACCTCATTTTAACCTCGAAAACCTTTCGAGTTCTTCGCTGTATATACAAGCGCCAGTTTCATCCGCTGCATAGTGAGCTTCTGGACTTGTACTCCTACTTGGATATGAAATCCTGATGTCTGCATCGTCCCCTCTACATAACTCTATAAAGATAGAGAGAACGAGGGACGCGCCATTGCACTGTTGAATAATGACTTTATATTTTCTATATACCCACCCGCCATTTAAGCATTTCTCACGACCCGCTCGTATGGAAGGACATATTTCGTTTTTCCTATTCACTTAAGACAAAATCTACATATCTTCTTACCATGTAAAATGTGTTAAAACTTTTCATTCCTAAATCCCCCTCTTATCAATAAGTGACATACCTTTGCTATAAGTCCCACTGAAACAGCCAGTGCATTATATCTACCTCATAACCTGACATAGGTTCAAAAATCCTAAAACAGCCTTTTGCTACATTTAATGAGTATCCCTTTACCCGTGCATAGTGGCAAGCTACCAACCCTGAAACCTTCTGTAGGATACCAGCATGATACTCGGATAAAGTGTTATATAAATTGATACAATAATTAATCAATGGCTTCATTCATTCATTCATTCATTCATTCATTCTGTTATAAAGCTAACTATGTTAACTCAACTATATGCCACGGAAAATTGACAAAACCTTGGACCTCTATTTTTCGCTTCCGCCAATCTTTCTGCCTATTTCCTTTCTCTTTCAGCAATTGTCTTTCAATTTTTTGCACTTATGACTGCCTGGTCGACGTGAAAAGAGGAAGTTTTAGGCACAACGTCGATTTGGACAAGATTCGGAGAAGGATATGCTTAAAAACTACCTACGTACCTAGGTAAACAACAAAAGGGCGGCACTGACTGGCTGGCTGGCTGGCTCATGTATCCAGGCAGGCAGGCGGGTGTGGGGTAAATGACGTTGGATCATGAATCGTGAAACGTGACACGGGAAATAGGGTACAGCGAGGAGTTAAAGCAATGACGTAGTTTAACTGCGCTCGTAACAATGCGATGGAGGTAGTTATGCGCTACTTGATTCAAGGGGGAAAAAGCCAATCTCGAAAACAAACCCCGAAAAAAAAAGATGTCGTTTCGGGAGGGAACTGATTTATGGAGACACATAAGTAGGTAGGTAGGCAATTTTGCGATGTAGACTTGGCATGACATGACATGGATGGTTTAAAAAATAATAATAAACAAAACAAATAAAAATAGTCGCGTGAGCGACGTGAAATCAAAGAGAAAACCCTTTCGAGATTAGCTACTAGCAACTAAAACAAAAGATGAACCATAACAGAACATGCAAAAACGGAGAGAAGCTGTGACTAAATTAACGACCCCGCTTGTTTCAAATTTAGCCGAAGAGGGCGTCACCCAGGCGAATGCGGACAGACTTGACTTGGGTGTAGTTGTCGAGTGCGTATTCTAAAGACAATCAAAATCAGATTAAAGGTGAACAGTAATTTAGAAGAAAAAGAAAAGGGGGCGGGGGCGGGGGCGGGGGGGAAGAAAATCAGCTTACCTCCCAACTCACGACCGAGACCGCTCTCCTTAAAGCCTCCGAATGGAGCCTGGTAGGAAATCATGTTGTAATTGTTGACCCAGACCGTACTGACAGGAATTAGTTTTTAGTTTTTAGTTTTTTTTTTGCATACTTAATAATTAAACTGAAGAGGAACTCACCCAGCCTTTAGTGCGTTGGAGACACGGATGGCGGTGTTCAGGTTCGTTGTGTGGACGGCGGCGGCAAGGCCTGGACCAGTTAGTATATCCAATGTTTAGTTATTAGGGGATTGCAGCAAATACTAACCGTATGAGGTGTTGTTAGCAATCTGGATAGCCTCATCTTCACTCTTGAACTTCTGTACGGAGCAAACGGGTCCGAATATCTCCTCCTTGACAATCTTCATGTCCTCCGTGACGTTGCTGAAGATGGTTGGTTGGATGTAGTAGCCCTGAGAACCTAGGCGCTCACCACCAATCTCGACCTTGGCACCAGCAGCTTTACCATCCTGAATATAGCCCATGATACGGTCGAACTGGAGCTGGGAGATCTGAGGACCCTGGAAGGTGTCGGCCTGGAACGGGTCGCCGACCTTGTTCTGCTGGGCACGGGCCTTGAAACGCTCGAGGAAGGTGTCGTAGATGCCCTCCTCGACCAGGATACGGCTACCAGCAGAGCAACACTGGCCGTGGTTGAAGTAGATGCCGAAATTGACCCAGGAGATGGCGTTGTCGATATCCGCGTCGTTGAAGACGATGTTGGGGCTCTTGCCACCCAGCTCGAGCGTGACCTTCTTCAAGTTGCTCTTGGCGGCGGCCTGCAGGATCTGGCGGCCAACAAGGGTGGAGCCAGTGAATGCAATTTTGTCAATGTCCATGTGGGCAGACATAGCTGCACCGGCTATACGGCCAATGCCGGAAATGATGTTGATGACACCAGGTGGGAAGCCAGCCTCGACGATAAGTTGGCCAACATAGAGGGCTGAGAGAGGGGTCTGCTCAGCGGTCTTGAGGACGACAGTGTTTCCCGTGGCGATGACGGGGCCGATCTTCCAGGCAAACATGAGCAAGGGGAAATTCCAGGGGATGATCTGGCCGCAAACACCAATGGGCTCATGGCGGGTGTAGTTGAAAGACTCCGAATCGGTGTCGATAACCTTGCCGTGGATCTTGTCCGCCCAGCCGCCATAGTATCTGATACAGCCAGCAGAGTTGGCGACGTCAATCTTAGCGATGGAGTAGGCCTTGCCATTGTCAAGGGCCTCGATGGCAGCAATGGTGTCGGAATGCTGTTCCATCAGGTCCGCCAGCTTGACGAGCATGCGGCCACGGTTTGACGGGGTGACATGTTTCCAGGGCCCTTCGAAGGCGGCACGAGCAGCGGCGACTGCGATATCGACATCCTTCTCTGTGGCCTCGTGGACGGCGGCGATGGGCTTTTCGTTATGGGGGTTGATGGTCTCGAAGGAGCGGCCCTCGACACTCTTGACGAACTGATTGTTGATGAAGCTGGATGATATTTTGTTAGTATATATATATACTCTATATGGAGGGCAGAAGACCTACAGGCCAAGGGGCTGCTCGTAGGTGCAGGTAGGGGTAGTGATTTGCTGGGAGAGAGCCATGATGAATGAAGTTCTTATCTGAAATTGAATGAGGAATATAAGATGAGCAGAGGTGGATATGATACGGGAATGAAGAAGAAAGACAAAAAGATAAAGATAAAGGAAGAGTAGAGAGAGGAGAGGATGAGGAGAGGAGGCAAAGAGAGAAACCGGATGAAGCTGGAAGAAGAAACGGAGCAGAAAAGGCGGGTGGGGATGGGCAGAGTGGGGTAGTGCTTGGGGAGGGCGGGGCGTTCTGCGTCACCAGTACCTCGCTCCCCACCAGGAATTGTATGTAGCTGTATATGTAGCTGTAAGTAGTAGATACTCGGGTACGGGCAATGGCGGGGTCTCAAAGCATAGCCGTTAAAGCGTATCTGCAACGCCGTTTTACAAATATTACATTTATACCTTATCTCCTTTGAACCCTGCAAATGCAAACAATCCATTGGGGAAGAAGAAAAAAAGAGACCCTGGGCAGAGGCTAATCAAGAGGTACCCATGCCGCCGGGCATATGGGGATCCTTCACATCGCAGCTGGCCCTGGTGGTTCTTTGCATGTCCATCTTATCTCCATAATGTTCCTTGTCCTTGAGCGTTTGCATGTAAATGTGTATGTAGTACTCCGTAGTTATACACAGATACAAATATCCGCATCCTGCCGTGGGTGGCCGTAGAAGGATCACCCCATCCGTTGTCTTTGCACAGTCATTCATATGCAAAAAGGCCAATGTACAGTACACACGTACTATTAGTATTTATTACTATTTATTTTACCTACGTATATTTACTATAATAGTTTTAGTTACGTTATCGTGAGGTGGTAGCCTCGGATAACTGGATGGTATTTTTATTTTATTTAATGTCGATTAACTATTTATCCAAAACTAGGTCCATGGGTATATATATCTATATAGCTTTGAAGAGACTAAACAAATTAGCTGTCATGGTCGAAGGGAGATCTCCCGCAGCCCCCGCGTGTCTGTGAATTGGGGTAGTTATTCTCCAAACAGCGGAAATCCAAAGGTGCCTGGTTCGAATCGCCGGGTCGCGAGGTTTAAATTTTAAATCTTCTCCCACACTCGTGCGAGTAATCCACGACTTGGCTGTTGGCGCGCTAAGCAATGGCCCGCATTCTCGAGGGAAGCAATTCTGCAGAGATCGGGCTCCCCGGCGATGGCGGCACCAGATCACACCGCCGCTGCACACACCCGAGGGGGAATGGCTGGTCGACTTTCTTTTTGTTATTTTTTATTTGATAATAATACATTATTAATGTTTTGAAAATATAGTTATTAGTGGAGAAAGCTACTCATCGGGAAAAACCGAAAGGAAAACCCAAACCCACCTTCCACCCCCTCATGGCAGAAAATCCCGAATGCTTTTTTCCCCTCCTTCTCCCCTTCCCCTCTACTCATTCGAAGATTGAGCTTAGTTTGTACTGTACACACGTGTGCATGAATCTGTAGATAGCAGAGGTTTTTCCACCATAGCTTAGCTCTAGTTAGTGATGAATACTATATAGTTTGATTTTTCTCTGGTCCTTTTTCTCCCTACTAGCTGCCATGTGAGATGCCGCATCATACTCCATTTCTACACATATATATATATATATATATAGGGAGCGAAGTGAGCAATAAATAATAATGGTTGCCTTCTTTGATTCCATCTCTCCCGACCTCCACGACTGGCTTCTCCGCCAGTCCCTCTTCTTTGTCGCCTCCGCCCCCTCCACCGGCTCCCATATCAACCTCTCCCCCAAGGGCCTCCCCGCCGCCTCCCTCGCCGTCCTTTCCCCAAACAAAGTCGCCTATCTCGATGCCACCGGCTCCGGCAACGAGTCTCTCAGCCACCTGCGCGAAAATGGCCGCATGACTGTCATGTTCTGCTCCTTCAACGCTTCGCCGCGGATACTACGTCTGTTCTGCAAGGGATCTGTCATCGAGTGGAATGATCCGGGGTTCCGTCCCATGCTGGCCCGCATGCAGATGGCGGATAAGTATGTCGAAGGAGCCCGGGCGGTGATTGTGCTCGATGTGTTTAAGGTAAAGTCAACAACTATTTTCTTATGCTGACTCTTAACTAAGTTGCCCTTACCATAAATAATTACCTACCCTACTAGTTAGTTAATTAGATACTTAAATAACTAATAAGTTACCTCAAAATCTTACATAAATTATTTATAGGTCCAAACATCCTGCGGCTACGGCGTCCCTCGCCTGGCCATCACCACAGATCCTACCACAAACACCCCGAAACCATATTTCCAGGACCGCGAGACAATGGGCCACTGGGCCTCCACCAAGATCGCCAAGAACGAGCTGCACGCTTACCAGGCCGATATGAACGTGGATAGTCTCGATGGTTTGCCAGGTCTACGGGCTGCTATGCGCGACAGGGCTGGTGGGAATTTGCTGCGGAAGATGTGGGTTGATGTGCGCATCTGGTCGTGTAGGCATTGGAGGGGGATTGAGATGGTGGGTGTGATGGTCTTGTCTGTGTTGGGGACGGTGATGGTGATGAAGTCGGGTTTCTTGAATATTTGATCATTTTGTGATTATGATGATGGATGCATTATGAATATTCATGTTTATAACTATATATATCTGTTAATACTTGCGCCAAATTGAACGTACGTACTCCGTACATTCTCATATATTAATATGATACATAACTGTTTCTTTCCTTTTAGACGACCTGGAACCGGTCAAATGGATAACCCATGGCTACATATCAAGCCAACCCCGCAAATATGGACAACCTCCGCACCCTATCTCCACAATCAATCCCAACCCCCCTCTCTCGTCCTCTTCCCGAACCTTTGGATCCATCATCAACCCAACCTTTCCTGGAGGCTTTGAGCTGTACCACGGTTAACTAATTGGTTATCTTAACCGATAGATAGAGAGGTTCCCGCCAATTCAATGTTATGTACTGTACATACATACATCCCTCCCGGCTTGCCGGCTTCCCCATGCCGAGGACCGATCCTCGTTCCGAAGATCGCGTATGTCAAACAAGCAAGAAACATATAGCTACGCTAGCTAAACAAATTGAAAATGCGATATAGCTAGAAATAGTTGTACAATGTCTATTCTGTTCTCAAAATATAATATTTAGAAACAATTATTTGATTCTGATTCATTTGCCTGCCTGGCATAGTTTAAATACCTATATCTATCAATCAGCACATGAGCCTCTACAACAATGTCCACCGGAAACCGCCCCATTCGCATCGCCGGTATGCTCCCAGATAATATTCTTGACCATATACCTCTTACATCTCCCAACTAACAAACCGCAGGTGCCTCCGGCTCCGCCTCCGACCGGCGGCATGCCATGGCCTCCTTCGCCCGCAACCACCCTAACGACCCCATTGACGTGATAATCTCCGATTACATGAGCGAGTACAACATGACGACGGCTGCCGGGAAGCGCGTCGACGACGACACAGCTGCATATGAGCTGTCGTTTCTGGAATCGCTGCGACCGGCCCTCGATGATCTGGCGCGGTATGGGATTCGGGTTGCGGTCAATGCTGGCGCGGCGGATGTGGAAGGGTTGTATGCTGTTGTGGAGGGGATGGTGAGGGAGAAGGGGTTGGGGTTGAAGGTATATTAATTGTATTGTATTTATTTTGCTTCGCAAAATAATAATTCAGAATCTAACTAGAGTTATCTATTATAGGTAGCATGGATATCCGGCGACGAAGTCCTACCCGCCATAACCCAGGCACTCGCCTCGGGAAAATCGGCCCTCAAAAACATCTACACCGGCCAGGCGCTGGCGGACTGGTCGTTCGAACCCATATACGCCCAGGCATACTTGGGTGGTCTGGGTATCGCAGCAGCCTTTGCAAACGGCGCTGATATCGTTCTCTGCGGTCGCGTATCTGATGCGAGCCCCGTCATCGGCGCGGCATACTGGTGGCATAACTGGGGCCCACATGAGTTGGATAAATTGGCCAACACCCTCGTCGCGGGCCACCTGATCGAGTGCAGTAACTATGTCTGCGGTGGGAATTTTACCGGGTTCAAATCGCTTGAGAATGGCGATGGTGCTGGGTGGTCGGACATTGGATACCCCATCGCCGAGATCTCCGCCGTTGGGGAGGTGGTTATCACGAAACAGTCGGGTATTTCGACTGGTGGAGTGGTGACAGTTGATACATGCACGTCCCAGCTGCTATATGAGATCCAGGGGCCATGGTATTTCAACTCAGATGTCACGGCGATTCTGGATGGGATCTATTTCGAACAGCTGTCCACGAACCGCGTCGCGGTGCGCGGCGTCAAGGCGGGCCTACCCCCTGCAACTACAAAAGTGGGCATAACCGCGCGAGGCGGGTACCAGGCGCAAGCGTCCTATTTCATGGTCGGGCTGGACATCCCTGCCAAAGCGCGCATGCTGGAAGCACAGATCCGCCGGCTGCTGGCGCCGTATTCGAAGAATTTCACTGTGCTCGATTTCTCGGTGCTGGGTAGCGTGCCGGATGATCCCAGGGACCAGAATAGCGCGACAGCTACGTTGCGCATACTGGCCCAGGCACCAGAGGAGGAACATCTGGCACCCACTAAATTCATGAAACTCATCTTCGATAATATCATGCAGGGTTACCCTGGTGCCACGTTCGATCTGGATAGGCGCCAGGGTGTCGCCAAGCCTGTATTTGAGTACTATGTCACACTCGTCCCGCAGGCAGACGTGAAGCACCAAGCTCACCTCCCATGGCTCGATAATAAAACTCTCGACATCGCTCCGCCACCGGCCACGAAGACTTGGCCCTCTCCGCAACCCTCGCAGTCCATAACGGCCCACCCAACCAATTTGGCGACGGACTTTGGCCCGACAACGCGTGGGCCGCTGGGCTGGGTCGTGCACGCTCGCTCAGGCGACAAGGGTTCCGACGCTAACTGCGGCTTCTGGGTGCGCCACGAGGACGAGTACGCATGGCTGCGGACGCTTTTGTCGACTGAAAAGGCACAGGAGTTGTTAGGTGGAGAGTGGAGAGACGACGGGACGATGGGTATTGAGCGATTTGAGCTGCCTGAGTTGCGCGGGGTGCATTTCCTGTTCCGCAACTTGTTGGATCGTGGGGTCGGGGTAACGCGGACGGTGGACTTTTTGGGGAAAAATGTGGCAGAGTATTTGCGGGCGAGGTGGGTCGACATTCCCATGAGATTTTTGGGGAAGGGGAAGTTGTAGATATATTTATTAAAATATGTATGTATGTATTTCACTTAAGTAGAATCGTCTCGCGTCATTTGTATTAGATACAGCAGTTCTGAAGATTACATGCGAAGTAGTAACATGCGTGATTATCTCCTCCTGGAGCTCCGTAGGCTACTCACAAGCGGCGCGGGATCGAACGCGTCGTCATCATCATCTTCAATATCATCACTTAGGACACTAACGCCTCTCGTCGTCCGCTTTGCTACCGCTCGACTAGGTCGTTTGCCCGCCATGGAGTCCGCGCCCGTGCCACCAAGTGTCTGGCTGTCGCTCGCCTGTGACCGCGCGAATGAAATGGTGGATTGAGACGGCGGTTTAGACCTGGTGGTTGCAGAGTTCCGAGCGGGAGCCTTTCTCGTCGGCGCCTTTGTAGTGGTCGTTGAAGTTACAGGGGTTTGTTTTCGTGTGCGGCTTGACGCGGATGATATTGGTTTAGACTGGCGCAGAGCAGGGGTTTGTCTGACGAATAGAGAGTCGGAGTCATCCCCGTCTTCATCTTCGTTGATATTGTTTAGTATGATTGCATCTGCTTGCTCGTCCTCGTCCTCCTCTTCGTCATCGGACACTGTTTGACGACGACGGCGTCGGGTGTTGGCGATAGGAGCCGGGGTAGTTGTTTTGCGTGTAGTTGTAGCTCGCGACGCAGATCCTCTTGCGGTGCTGCCTCCCCGACCTCTGCCTCGCCCCGTGGTGGTTGTGACTCTCCGAGGAGGAGGTGGATTCTCGTCCTCGCTGTCATTAGCTTCATTATCTGAGAGGATTAGAGCACCTGGTTGATCTTCCCAAGGTCCGTCAAACTCGCTGTCCCAGCCGTCAGGTTTCGGCTTGAACTTTCTCTGCCCACGGGTACGCCGTTGGCTGCCTTTGGCGAACATGTCTTCTAGCTGGGCTCGGTATTTATCCATGGCTGCTTGAATGACGCTCTGCCCTTCTCCGTCCCCGTAGTCCATTTCATCTTCGTCCTGTTCCTGGTCGAGAGCCAGGAGATGCTTTATTTGGCTTTCAAGCGACTCGTTTACAAACATTTCCATGGCGTGTTTGTCGTCTTTGTCAACAAACTGGGAAACGGCATCTCCAAACGAGTTCTGGGGGAGGATGGTAAGGGACTGAGCAGTTAGGAACTCCCGCACCAGCTTTTCTACCTTGACGGTATCCAGTGAAGAGAGGTGCGAGATGGCCATTTCATCAGGTGCATCTGTCTCACCGCGACGGAGCGCTGTGACAGCCTTCTTCTTGCGGTAAAATTGGACCACGTCATTGACATTGGCAACTTTGCCAACGAACCTATTCGAAAACCGTTGGGGGTTTTCGCAGTCAAAACTGCCTCCACCAGGTGCTGAAACCTCGACTCTCAACCGAACCAGGGGTAGTGGGATTTCAAGTTCCTCATTATCGACATTCTCTTGTGCCTCGATCCAATCATTCTTCGCTTCTTCGATTAGCTCTTCAACGACTCCCATAAGAAAGCGGGTAAGTTCCGTCCGATTATTTTCTTTCTTCGCGAGTCTCTGGGCTTCTTTTTCTTCGTGGAGTACAATCTCTCTTGTGACGAAGGGCCGGACACTCTTTAGCCGAATTGGTTCAGTCTTGAATTCACGACCCGTAACGCTGAGAATCGCCACTTGTTTGGGAACTGATTCCCCGGGAACTAACGAGGTCGCTACTGAGGAACCTGGCTGCATAACATGGAAATTCATTTCCGGGTTCAAACGAGGCTCAATAATACATTCGTGCTCATGGCCCCAAATAACAAGGTCAAGGAAATCGGGTAGGAAGTTTTCGGGTAGATAGCCTGTTTCTGTATGTGCGTGATGGTTTTGGTGTACGCTCATTAGATTGAACCAGTCGGATTTTTGAAGCGAGGGCTGGAAAAATTTCACTTTGCCATCTCGAAAAGTTCTAAAAAGCCGCTCGTCTCGCACGTTACTCATGCCGTACAGAGCCAACTTCGTTCGGCCTTTTTGAAGGAGGACTGGCTTCACTTGGATATTATCTGATTCTGGAGTACGGCCGTAGTAATTAACTAGGCCGGAAACCTGTAGGATATCAAGAGCAGCCAGATGGCCTTCACCAGAAGGATCATCATGGTTCCCATGTATTGAAAACACAGGGATAGCAACATTGATATCCATATCCTCGTAGTTGACGTGGTTAAACGCCCCTTGGAAATTCTCGCTTGCGTCGCTCAGCATTTCCAGCTCGCAGGGCTTGTCACCGTAACAGTTCATCCGTAACGACCGCATGACCTGATACATGGACTTTCGGGATGGCTTGTTCTCATGGAACAGATCACCAGCGAGGAGAACCATATCAACGTCGTGTTCTTTGGCCAGACACATCACTTCATGGAAGCTTTTCCAGCTATCATCCCCACGAACTGGGTCACGCTCATTGTACCCGACATGATTGTCTGTCGAGACTAGGATACGAATAGTATCCGCGGCTATTTATTGAATTTCTGTTAGTTATCCAGTTGCGACAGGCAAACACTCCATGAAAGTGACAATATTCGATTGATTGTCTTACCAGTGAAAGGCGCCATTGTAGAAAGAAAAGTAGGATGAACAATAAAGATATATTGAGCCTCTCCCAAGATGAAGTATTATGGATGAGTGTCAGAGTAAACGGTTATCAGCCTGTTGGCTATATATGATGTCCACCTTGTAGTTCCTGAAGGCAACCAGGAGCTGCCTGGAACAACGCAATTTCTTGCTGGGAGGCTTCAATTCATGCAACCATATCGAGCGCCGCGGGCCAGGGTCGCAATGATTAAATATACCAAACCGCCCTAACAGACCAGATATGGGGATTAAGGGCAGCCTGGTGTGTACTTTGGATAGATATCTCATCCCATTCCGATATCTCGTCGCGCTGAAAAGATTCGCGTGGCAGACATGTAGTCACATGACGCCGCCTTTAGCTTACTCATCCCGATCCCGCAGAGCTGTGACTTTGTGACTCGCTTTTCTCATCCTCCCTTTTTTTTGTATTTATTTTATCTCTCCTCTTCGTAACATCACGTTGATTTGCAGCAGTTTTTGAGCACACCACCAAGGCCTATCCTCACACGCGCATTGATCTTGACTGACCCGGAATCCCTGGCTCAGTCTTTTACCTTTCCCCCTTTCCCTTTCCAACTTTTTATGCACCCAGAGACTTCCCAAGCTTCTCATCCGGCGACTCCCAATATACAGTTTCCCCTGTGCCCGCTCATTTCTACCCAACATGGACTCCAGCAGCAGCATGATGAGAACCTCCCACGCTATTTCTCTCCGGAGAATGGCTGGGATGGAGAGCGCAATGCCTCTGCGAACTTGCTTGATGAGCACTCACCACCACCACCAATACCACACGACCCTGCTTCGCGAGAACTGAGTCACGCTCGGTCTGCGAAGTCCGTGTCGCCTGTCGATCGCATCAAGGATCATGAAAACGTTTCAGTTCGTTCTCCAGGGAAAGCTGAAGAGCTCAGGTTCAAAGTAGTCGCTTCAAGAATCAATGGACCCACTGGCCTATGTCTTGAAGAGTTCCCTAACGGTACGTACAGCACATACAGCGAAAATGCCCCAGTGGTTAAATGGAACCGATGTAACGCGGTACTAATTTTTATTATGCACAGAGGTTTTGACACATATCCTGTCTCACCTTCCACCTTCGTCGCTGTCGTCAATGAGCTTTGTTAGTCGGCGCTTTCACAATCTCGTTACCACGCCTCACGCCTGGAGAGTCGCATTTTCTCGCTATTTTCGGGGACCCGCAAGCCTGAGGGAAGATACCGATACGGAAGACTATGAGCATATTCTGGAGCAGAGGCGTACTTTTTCCAGGCTGACGGCACTGGCATCTTGGCGGAATGAATATATTTTGCGAACTAGACTGCTGCGAGCTCTCTCCAGAGGCAAGCCTGCGGAATTTAAGACTTCTTCGCATCACGGCTCCAACAGACATCAGTCTGGGCATAATGCAAGCGCCGTGGTTACGTACAGCTCAATGTGCATCTATCCCATTACCCATATCGATGGAACATTTGGATCACCATTGAACAACAAGCCGCCCCAGTTTATCCATGGGGCTGCAGAACAAGGTGTTGCTTCGATGAGCGACCCTACCTCTGGAAAAACTGGAACCGGTACCTGGGGTCTATCTTTCCCCCAGATGTTTAAACATTTTTCCGATATATTCCCAGGCGAGGCGGAGTGGGGCCTTGGCCCAGGTAATATGGTGGGTATGCCCAATGTTATGGATGTGAGCCAGCCCTACGGCATGGTTTATGGGGAAGCTTGTCCTCAGGGCAGAACCTATTATTTGTCGTCAAGTGAAAAGCATGGTCGATTTTTGTCTGGACCCGACGCCACTTCTCAGCCTCATCTCGGTATTCCCAGCGTAAGCACAATCGGAACTGCAATCTGTTCTGTTTGGATAGCCAAGTCTCCCCAGATACTAAAGATGACGAATGGTCTATGTGGCATTCTGTGCGGCTCATCGTTGGGCACCTTAACCGCATACGCATTGGGACCAAACCCTTCATACGATCAACGTTTCGAACGTGGTCAGGTAACCGCCAAATGGGTTCTATGCCCTGGGGTTCCTATAATTGCGATCAGCGTCGATGAAAATTACTCTGCTAAACGTCGCTCTCACCAACGCGTTTGGGCTGTTGTCTTAAACGCGTTGGGGGAAGTGTTCTATCTAGCGGATATTCCCCCTCAGCCGGATTTGAGGCCAAAACCAGGCCCTGAAGAGCTCGACCAGATTGCTTGGAAGACCGGGAGAACCATGCGTTGGGAACTTATAGAACCCACTCGACGGATTGCTCGACCTGACCCTTTTAATAGACTTTTGGTGGATGGAAGCTACAGCCCAAGATCCTCCTCGAACTCCATGGGGCTTAACGCAAGTCAGATATCTGCGGAAACAAAAGAGATAGAGAAATTTCTCGCTTTTAAACCGAAGCATTTTAGAAAAGTTTGTGACGGTTGGGACATGAGACGAAAGCTGGAAGTTGATTTCGCTGGTGACAATCACTATAATTCCGGAGAATCCATTATCGTCTTTAAGTGCGGTTTTGGAGAAGACCAGACCAGTTCGATTCGAAGATTCATGCGACAGAAAGTGCATATTCCTATTCCTCTGTCTTCTGATGAGGCATACCCGTCGATACCAGCACCTGCAAGCCAGTCGATTTTCGGCGGGCTCCTTGCCTCGAGCTCAGTATCGTCTTCCACTCCACCCTCACGGAATTCCGAGCAGCTTCCAGAAACGGATTCCTCCGTTCCTATCGAGTGGCGAACCTCTGATTTTGTCTTCGAAGAGCAAAGGCCTCCTCAGATCACGGCTAGTGCTTTAGATATATCGACTTTCGCTCAGTTGACTACGTCGGAAGATCCGCTATCAGGCATGTGTGGGGGTTCTGCTGCATCATCTCAGTTATCTTCTCCTTTATCGTCGATGAGCCAAATATCCTCTCCGGCGGATATTCCTGGAAAGCGGGCTTGTTACATGGCCGTTGGGACCTCCACAGGCTCAGTTTACGTCTGGGATGTAAGGGCAGCTGTTTCTCAAACGCCTGATATTACCAACAAAGTCTCGCCGCTTCGGATTATCCACACCGATTCCCCACAAGTGTCCTGTGTTGCCTTGACCTCTCTCTACCTTGTGCATGGCGGGAATGATGGACTAGTTCAGGCATGGGATCCGCTCGCGTCATCTGTGCAGCCTATTCGCACGCTTAATTCGCGATTTTCATCGAGAGCTCGCCGCCGGCTTGTTCAAGCGGAGGCATCTGCTGCGGGGGTGGGACACAACTACTTTGCAGCTGGTGCTATTTGCCTAGACCCTGACCCAACAGTACTACGAGGCATCGTATCCCTTGGCAGCCATCTCCGGTACTGGTCGTACAGTTCATCCGCAGCTGACCAATACAAAAGCAACAAGCGTCGACTACGTCATTCCCCCCGAGGAAATAATAGCTTTCCTGGTGACCAGCGATTCACCAGTAGCGGCCGAGGAGCCCTACAAGACTACATTGCAAACGAAAGGTACGAGTTGGAGCGACAAAAGAAAGCCGACCAAAAGGAAAGAGAACTTCTAAGTGGTCGGTTCGGGGTAGATCTTCTCGGGCCCGATGCTAGCGAGGAGGAACTACTTGCCTATGCGCAGATGTTGAGCGAGGAGTCGTATACGAGTGACGAACGTAAAAGGAGGGACAGTGAAAGTAGTGCTGGAGGCAGCTCTTCGAGCGAAACTATATCCCCGAATGAACACCCAAGTACTAATCCATCCGCGTCCGCATGCCCACCCACAACTTTTGCAACGTCTTCCTGTACCGCTCTCGACACTGTTACTGAAGAGCTAGACCTGGACATCGCCGAAGCCATCCGTCTCAGCCTTCTGGACGAGTCTTCACCCTCATCGGCACCAGACGTTCCATTCAGACTGAAAGACACGCCAAGCGAAACCATGATATCTACCTCGTTTCCTCCGGTTGCAGAACACGGTGTGGAGCAGGAAGTTGATGATCTGGAATTCGCGTTACAGCTTAGTCTGGCGGAGGAAGCGAGTCGGAGAGCGGAGAATAGTGCGCCTTCGAAGGGGGATATAGAAGATGGGGATGAATTTCCTGCACTTGGTGGAACATTGTCGCCCAGCAAGGGAAAAGGTAAAGGGAAAACGCGGACTTAGTAGAGTGAGATCGTGTTTCAACCTGTGATTCTTGTCGAGTTTGGTTACTTCTAATTATGTGTTGTGTTTGTTTGCTTGTATTTCGTTTCCTTTCTTGTCTGCTGCTGTTTCTGTCGGACCTATCCGTCCGGCTTAGTAATTCACTCTCCACCATATATGACTCCGTAGCTAGCATACCCCTTTAATCAATCAAGCATCGTACCTCCCACAGTTTCAGCTTCAATTGCTCGAGTTGAGTTGCGTTGATATTTTTCTCTTTCTCTTTCAAATGCTACGGAAGGAAATTCGGCGCGTGTTATCTGATTTAATAATTAGCCTTGTATACTTGGCTTTGCTATAGTTGAATTGCAGTTGTTACTTTTCTCGATTGAGTTGATCTGTGCTCTCTTTCTTTAACTTTAATCTATGGAGCGGAGACTTCTGACCCCTGTTCCATGTATTTCAAATTCAGGGGTATACGTAACAAGACATCTGGTTGAGTTGGTGGAACATCATCATACGTATAGCAAAATAGTAAAAAGCGAAGCCAGTTTTCATTTCTGTTCTGCATTTGTCTTCGTCAAGGATATATTTAATATATTTATAAAAGATAGAAAGATTCGATACTAACATATTAAATAATGTCATAAAACGAAATCGCTGGTTCAGGGCGGGGTCATGTGATAGAAAAAATTAAAACATGGCTTGATATTACCTTGAACAGGCACGACACATTTTGCCCGCTACCATATAAATGCACTATACCGTACCGGGTTTGCGAAGAGATAATACATGTCGGAAGTAAATCGGGGATATACGCGTCGACAAAACCAAATGAAGTTTAAAGGAGAAACTGAATTAACTAATAAAGCGGCTGGGAAATCGTATGGAAAATAGAAAGAAAAAGGAGTTTTCTTTAAATAAATAAAAATATACGTTGTGCGTTCTCTACACCATCAGCAGGGTCAATCCAGTCAGTACAGCAATGAGAGACAAGGCATTAGAGCTGGATACTGTGTTCGCAGCAGCCTTCTTCTTATCCTTGGCGGCGCCAGGTACACCAGAGGTATTTTGGCCGGGAAGGTTGGATTCGAATTCCTTGAGCTTCTTGATCTCCAGACCTTCCAGGACACGACCTTCCCGGTCATACACTTCATACTTAGGTTTGGTGTCCTTGACCTCGACAAGCTTGCCTTTGGTCGGATTGCGAATGCCGTTCTTGATCATTTCGGGGACGCTCTCGGGTGCTTCTGGGATTTTGAAGTCGTTATCAAAGTACTTGGTGTCCTTGATGAGATCGGGGGAGCACTTGGGGGGTTTGATGCTGGTGGCGGCCGGGTCAAGGGATTCAAGGAGGGAGATGTCAATTTGGCTGTATTGTTTCATCAGGTTGTCATAGTCGATGAGGATGCTCACGGTCTTGTTGTCGTTCAGTTGGACGAGGCCGAATTCGTTTTTTTCCTGTGAATATTCGTAGACTAGACCACCGCCCAAAGCCTTGGTCATTTCCTTGCCGTAGAGGGCGCCGACCTCTGTGAAAATGCGGGGCCGGACGTCGTTGCAGCCATATTCGGAAAAGAAGACGGGGAGGGAAGTCTCGGAGAATTGCTCGACGAGCTTGTCAAAGCCACTGGAGGTGAAAGTTGCATCGCCGCACCAGGAGTAAGAGTTGAGGCCGAAGAAATCGGAGCGGGAGGCGGGCGAGTCTTCGATCTCGCAACCCATGTAGGCCCAGGTATCCTCTAGAATGTTACGAATATCGGCAGCAGAATAACCAACGGGGATTTTGCGAGGAGAATGGTTGGCGATGTACTCTTTCAAATCACGTTGGACAGCCTAAGAGTACAAACAAATATGAGTAAATACGGTAGAGAGATGTTTCGCATGAACCTATATAAAAAAACCTACCCGAATATAAGCAGGAACCTCCTTGACAGCTTCTTCATTGATGACTTCATTCCCACCGAAGAAAGCCAGCGTGTTGGGGTAGTCCTTGAAGGCCTCCACGACGCCAAAGACACGCTCCATGTATCCTTTGTGATATGTGGATTGGGGATCAAGGCGGTTCAAGCTCTGGTGGCCGACGGGCGCGTTGACGTCGAGGATCAAGTAGATACCGGCGGCGTTGAAGATGGAGACGCAGAGATCATGGTTGGTTTTAGGGTTTAGGTTGTAGATGCGGATAGTGTTAACCTGTGCTGCGTGTTAGAGAAAAATGTCCACAAGAAGAGCGCCATGGTGATATATAAACTTTGCAGGATATGAACATACACCCAACCGCTGTAGGAGAGCGGCATCACGCAAGCAGACATCACCGTCGCTGAGGGGATCAGCTCCGCTCTCCTCGTCATAGCCAGAGGACCCGCCTGGCTGGTAACTGTAGAGTACGCAATAAGTGGCTGCTGAAGAGTACGAAAATGGGTGATATTAGTTGGCAAGCCACTCACTCGACGCCGATGATCTGGAATCGTTTCTTAGAATTCGTGTTGACAAACTGCGAGCCCTCGACATCGATGGGGGTCACAGCGACGACGGTGGAGGCCAGCAGGGCAAAGAGCGCCGTGAAGACGCGAATCTGCAGGGATGGAAACCAGATTAGCGGATAGAGAAAGAGTGGGTTTACAACAATCAATCACGTACGAGAGTCATGCTGGGAGCGGGTAATCGACAATTGTTGCTATCGTAGGCAATGTAGAGGGTTGATTGATAGTGGGGAAATAAATAAACGAGAGAAAAAGAAGTGAAGTGACGTGAAGTAAAGAGAAGAGAAGGAAGAAAAAAATGACAAAAAAGGAAGAAATGAGGTTGAAGTTGTGTTCCGATATATTATTATTTATACAACAGAACCCCTTCCCAAACCCCCGCCGCCCCTTAAATTCGCTCTCCATAATAACCATCGCGGCAACTATTTTGCTCCAGTTTACAAGGGCTTAGCAGTCATATCAGACACCACCAATGATTGCCAATTGATCCATCAGATTCAAGCCAACCAACTAACAGCAGCTGTCAGACTCTGCCCAGCATCCCAAGAAAGCCCAAGGGTTTTGGGCCTTGGCTTGTTTCGGCGCTGCCAGAGCAGGGTGAGACACCGCTAACACACTAGTCGAGTGGAATAGATTTAGTTGGGCAGAGCGTTATACCGAGTATGGTTGTTATTTCTTGTTTCAGATTGAGAGTGTGTTGTCGCCCTTCTATCTATATATTCTCTATCTTGTGAAGGATAAGACCCTTTTATCAAGAGATATAATATGCTTCACAACCATCTGCTGTATCCCGCAAAAGTTCGAAATTTATAACTTTTCAGTGGCAAATCCTCCAAAATTTCGCTTCGATTCGATGGCTGTGTTTCCATGGTAGGAACCCACAGGCCTAAACATCAATCCAGGGACACACTTTCATGCCACCAACCAGCAAATGATCAGCGGAAGTTTCACGCTATGTTTATTAGGGGAAATGTTTTGGTGCAGATTTTGAAGAAAAACAAACTGCCTTCTTAATACCCATGTGTCTAAAATATATGGATAATATCATTATAAAGTACAGCGGAACACTCCTTCCAACATTCGAGAGTGATGGAACTAGAAGAGAAAAAACAAAAAGGTGAAACGATAAAACGATAAACAGGACCATGGCGAACCAGCAGGGGGTAGTGTTTATACCTGCCCGAGAAAATATTATAAAAGAAGAACTCGCCCCACGTTCCCATGACCTGTGCCAGATGCAAATGTACCGTGTGTACTGTGCGAGGAGTTGTGGGAAGAAAAAAGTATACAGTGAGAACAGTACATTCAAGGGTCAATATACAATATATAGGGGAGAGAGAGGAAACACGGGGGAAGCGACAAAAAAAATAAAACAAATGAAAAAATGAAAATGAATCAAGAAAAAGAAAACCCATGAGTTCCAAAAAAAGCCCATCATTAATATGCAGAATACGGCGACCATAGGACACAAAAAAAGGAGGAAAAAACAGAAGAAAAACGACAGCCCCTTTTGGTTCGACATGTATAATAGCTCATCCAAAGTTATCAATTCCATTTGTTGACTTGTCGATTAGCGATTTATTTGACGATCGGTTGATGTTTATTCTACTCCGTGGTGGTCACCTCCTCCGCTGCTGCTACCAGCGGCGCTTCCGCCTGTGAACGAGCCCAATTGCAACGAGGTATCCTGGCCCACCATCTCAGCTAGGATCTCCAGCACGTCCTTCGGCACGGTGGTGTCGTAAATGGCGATCAGGTCCTTCGGTTGCGGATACACTTTGAGAGCTTTGTAGAAAGCAAGAGCTGCTTCGAAGTTACTCGATCCTGAATTGTACGAAGATACCATTGGTTAGCGAAAAACATGCAACGGTTTTTGAAAAGACCAGCCATAGTAGACCCGTAGGGCAGATAAAGCATACCATCCGCAGCTAATTGTTCGCCCTTGGCAATCTGGCCCATGAAGTATTGCTCCTTATCGTCCGGGTCGGTAGGGAAGCCCTCCTCTTTCGCATCCTGGACAGCCTGTTTAATCTCAGCTATTTGCTGCGCGCCCTGAGCTGCTGATTCTTCGCGGACTGCTCTGGCCAGTCGTCGGTTATCCCTTTTCAGATTCCGCCGGAATTCAGCGTCCGAATGTCGCTTGTAGTCGAAGTAGATGGCATACGCTGGAGTAAGGATATTAGTGTGTCTAATCATACTATAAAAATAATAGTATGAACGCTTGAAACTGAGATGTATAGTAGATATATATGTTTCGTACCAAGGAAACCGGTCAGAATGGTGCCTGCAGAGGCAACAACTATAGTCGTCGTCTTCATATTCGAAATGGTGCGTTTCCTTAAAATAAATATATCCCCAGTCTGCGTATAGCCTGGATGTTGAGCGGGCAAAGGAAGAGAGGGAAGATTGGGCGAGAGAGGGAAGAAGTGGGAAAAGCAATGATCACCGTCCTTAATTGTCCGTAAGAATAGATAGCTGGCTGTACAATAGGCACAACAGCTGTATGGGAGATTCGCTGGTTCTCATGTGTTCCAATCTCGACGTCGGGTGCTGTGTTTGTCTGTTTCTTTACCTTTTCTTGTATCTGCGTTGAATCTTGCATCGGGCAAATTTTTTGGGGAGCTTGAGCCTTCATGACTAAGCCGGGCTTGGTTCGCCGCTTATTAAGGACAACAGCGAACGAACGACATCAGGACTTCAGACAGCAAACAACAACGGTGTTTAGTGATACAGCGCAGCGGCACCTGCAACAACCAGGCATTGATATATATCCTGCCTGATTGTAGCTGTGGTCATCATTGTTGACATGAAAATATGGATGGAAGGGGTTTGACTCTCCGGAGCAAGGGATCCAGACGGCCTCAGATCAGCGCTCCTAAACCTATCTCCGATCCTCGCTCGACCGCCAGTAGTAGCAATAGACCTCCTCCCGCTGCGACCACTGCTGTTTCTATTGCTTCTACTACTTCTGCTACTGCTGCTACTTCCGCTGGTAAAGCTGATGTTGCGGATGCTTCCCCTCGAAAAACGCAACCAAGCGGCGCTACCTCAGATCTCGTCAAGCGGAGATACTCCACCAGATACAACCAGCTGCCCAATTTCGATATCCCAGATGTTCCTGGCCTGCCAGCTGGTGTCGATGCGTTTAGGCCACAGCAAGTGCCCACAACGGGCAATGAGCCTTTTCAGGGTTCTGGCCAACCCCTCCACGTTGATGTCAGTGCGTTGAGAGACCCTAGTCTGCCAGTGGAAAAATGTATGTCTTGCAAAGAACTTACTAAAATTTTTTTATTTTATTCTATAACTCTTTTTATATTATTTCAAATTTAACACTTCTTGAATCAGATGTCACGACTCTATTGGCAAATGCGTCTGAACAGGATATACGGGAGTATCAGAACCAATTGCGGAAACTCAAGAACAGAACATCTACCGATCTACAACAAAATGTCTATAGGAATCGCACGCAGTTCATCAAGATTAGTAAGGAGGCCGAGAAACTTAAGGGAGAGATGAACACACTTCGTGGTCTCATGTCGGAACTCACTACCGCCTTGGGCCAGGCGAGCGCAACCAATGGGTCCAATCCTATAACTCCAGGCTTAGATGAGGCTAGTCCCGTAAAACGGCATCCAAACCGTAGCTCCGTTGCCAACCTTGAAAGCATGTGGAACGTTCAACTCCAAACCCTATGGAAGACCGTCGAGAGATCTCAGAAATTTCTGCCTGCGATTCCTGGCCGCCACATTGTCCTTGAAAGCGGTCAGTGGGTTGAGCTTGATTCTGCAACGTGGAAGCCCAAAAGGCCTGTCCACCTTGTCCTCCTCAACGATCATCTGCTTGTGGCTGCGAAAAAAAGGAAAAGAGTGGATCCGAATAGTCAGAATATGAAGGGCCCTGCCCCGACAAAACTTGTTGCAGAAGAGTGTTGGCCGTTGCAGGATATTGACATGATTGACCTCACGACCAATCTCGGCACAAATGGGGTGAGCCAGCACGCCGAGGAACGAGGGGTCCCAAATGCTGTCAATATCCGATATGGCCAAAAGTCATTTACCTATCGTAGCGATCGACGGGGGGGGAACGCCAAAGCCGATCTCCTTATGACTTTCCGTAAAACGCTCGAGGATTTGCGGAAGCTCATGCGGACGGAAACTGAATCCAGCACCAAAGCCCCTGACGCCTCAAGCAGCAGCTTACCCCTCTCAAGAAGCTCTCAAATCTTTGATAGTAGGACGGCAACCCACGATAAGCTCGATGTACTCATCGATGTCGACGGGAAACAGCAAAATATGAGATGGATCGAGAGCCAATTAGATGAGCTTGATATTGATACCGCCCTGCAACACTTCGACGACGCAGTGTCACGGATTGAACAGCTACGAAAGCTAGCGAAAAGTATAAAGGGAAATCTGACAGTTCAAAATATCATACTCTCAAAGATCGATGAACGAGCCACCAAATTGGCAGAAACGATCCTACGAGCCCTGGTGGATACCCATTCGTTCCTTGTAGCTACCAAAACAAACGTCTCCTGGCTCTCCCGGCTAGGTTTCGACGATAGAGCGCGAGAAGCCTTCTTACATACTAGAACAGAAGTAATCACGAAACGCGCACGGTATTTACCCACGCTCTCCCTCTCCCATCACTTACCCAAAACAAAACAGAATTCCATAAGCTAACCAATGTAACTAGCCAATGCGTCTTCGAAGGCGACCTACGCCTGTACATCTTCCAAGTATCCTACGTCTACTTCACGCTGATAAAAAACACCATCGCCATCTACCAGCAATGCTTCCCCGCACCTATGACAAGCGCATGCATAAAATGGGCTAAAGAACATTTGGACGGCTTCAACGCCATTCTTGTCCGGCAATTGAGCAGTGTGGAACCCGAGAGTTCCGTTTGGCAGGGGTGCATGGAGACGGTTCATGAGCATGCCGCACTATTGCTGGAGGTTGGGGTTGATTTTAAGGATCTGGTAGGGAAGGGATTACCTTCGAGCACGGCTGCGAGCACGGGTGGGGAGAGGCCATCGCCCTTGATGACTGGTTAGTGTTTAATCGGTCAGTTGTAAAGGTTGGATGTCGGTTGCGGCTCTAGCCTTGTTTTGAATAACCCATTTTGGCTGGGTAGGATGCGACTGTTTTGCATGATATGTTGCTTTTGGCCTACTTGCGTTTCTTTCTGCCCTCTCTTTTTTGACTTGTTCGCTTCTGGATCTGAGTTCTACAAAATCGGAACGAAAGCTGGCCTTTCGTTGAGCTCTTTGCGAGACACCGATTTCATCGAATCCTCTTCGCCTTATATCGCATGTGCACCATACTCCTTTCCCTTATTTATTCCCTTGATATCCCCTATGTTTTGTTCTGTTGTCTATTGTATCTAGCTTGTTTCTGTAAGTGTGATTCAATTACGGAGTTCCAGAAGCTTTAGATATAACGGTATATTTCATTTATTCTTAACTAGCGTATTCTATACAAGTTTCCTATCCTAAACTTAGGCTCTATGATCTATTTTAATCTAAGCTAGCTAGCCAATCAATTACATTTGCTCTATTTACAGGAGATATCTTTTAATCTATCCTCACATGGGGTATGAACGTGTGTATCTTAAGGGGAGTCTCAGAATAAATATAAGCACAGGAATAAGGATAAGAACAAAATGACCAAGAAGGTCAACAGACGACAAGTTCAACCTTACCACGCGCGATATTCTCTCCCCCGTTCTTCATCTCTTCCTTCACGTAGTTCATCATTACCCCCCGCGATGGGCTTCCAAATCGTCTCCCACGCATGCACCGCCACGGACTGATGAGTAGCCAACTGACCAATCTGAAAATCCATCGCCGTCGCCGCCTCGTTCGGGCTGAAGAGCTCATCCGTCGCTCTAGCTGGCGTCGGCAGGCGCATCCACTGACTCACGATATCGGGTACCTCCTCTTTGACATGGCTGATGACGATCAGCGCCTGATGGTCGGCGATGCCGGTGTGGCGTAGTTTCGGACCCGACGGCGATGGTGGTGGGGGCAAATGCCACACATCGGAATAACGAGCTGTTCTCCTAGTGCCGCTGCTAGACACGTGCTGCTGTTCGCCGATTTCAAGAAAGTGGAGGCATTTGTCACGTAGGGTGGATTGCATGTTCGAAAAAGCTTCATCGAGGATGATTAGGTCGGGTTTATGTATGAGGGCGCGGAGGAAGAGGGTGAGGCGCTGGTGGCTGAGTGTGAGGGAGGAGAAGGAAAGGGAGTCAGCCCAAGAGGGGGTTGTTTGCATTCGATCGCCACCCGGCGTGAAGTCGGGATTTAGGTCTGCTTCGAAAAATTGTAGGGCGGAGTCTACATCCAGGGCATGTTCCGCTGTGAGTTTTGGCTTCGAGAGGAAGGTTTCCGCCCAGGCTGATTCGATGGAGGCGCGGATGGAGAGCTGTGGAGGGAAGAATGCGTGGATTTCCGGGGACGAGTGGCCGATACGAGATTGTAAATCGAAAATTGATATGCCCGGCTTTCCCGGCTCGGGCAGACGAGAACGGCCAAATAGTTTGATAGGTTGTGAGTATGTTTGTGGGTGGTCTGAGGTGATGAGTGATATAAGGGTCGTCTTTCCTGAGCCGTTCGAGCCAAATATACCCCATCGCTGACCGCGATGAACCTTCCAGTGCAGCCCTTTCATCTTTATGTCACCATCGACTGCTTGATTCCAGTCACCCAATACCACCTTATCTCCATATTTGACATGAACACCATCCATCTCTACGATTGGTTCACCCACGGGGGTTATCTTTTTCTCCAATTTCTCGGGCTGTTTATATAGCATTCCCAATTCGTGTAGAATGTTGGTATAGTCATCAAATTCTCCGTTTTCACGTAGTTGCTCTAGCTTGTTATATTCCGTTCGCTGCGGAAATGACAGGGACTTGTAACTGTGCTCCTCATCCTTGCTGCGGGGCATCAACTCAATCCGCCTTGAATGAGCCAAGCTGGGTCTCAAAATTCGAGAATTCTTCTCCCTGGTTTCTCCCACGAACGTGGACTTGACTCCTCGCGAGGTCACAGCCTGCCACAACTTGAGCGTGTGAAATACCTCATCACGAGTACCTTGAAGGGCAACGGTATTATCCGGTCCCAAGATGACTACCTGGGAGACCCATGCCGGAATAGGATCCTGTGGCCTTAAAGCTAGGACCATACGAGGCGCTCCGTTTAGGGTCGTCTGATACAGCAGGCGGGATAAAGTCGGGACGGTGGATTGATCAAGGCCCACTACGTACATTATGAGCATTGGATATTATGTATTCCGTTGTATCGTGAGAAAATAAACGGGCAGCACTTACTGAAAGGTTCATCCAGAAGAAGTACTTCCGGCTTCATAAGCAGGGCTTTTGCAATCCTCGCCCGCCTTGTTTGCCCATTACTTAAATTCGATACGGGCACTCTAAGAAGATCCTGCAACTGGAAATCTCGTATAATCATATTCAAATGCTCGTCACCTTCTGAAAGCTTAATGCTTCCACCCTCTGGTAATTCTTCCTTTTCCTGCAGCAGTGGGTTCAGAGATGTCTGATCCTTCAAATACTGTAGAAGAGTGAAATCTGTCTGTTCTTTTCTACTTTCATATCTCGCGCTCAAGTATGAGCCACGGATACCCCCAGCGCTCTGCTTTTGATCGCCATTGAAACCAACATACTGGATCGCATGAGCAGGGTCGCGAGAAATAGAACCTTCTACCCGCGCTCCTAGCGCCAAAAGGTACGGGTATGATCGCGCAGTTGGTGGGATGCAAATATAGCGGCCGCAAAGAACGTCAAGGAAGCTCGACTTGGCTGACGAGCCAATAATGGCGCAATGTTCCAAAGAATAGTACTCCCCGTCTTCCGTTGGAATACAAGAGGGGAGGGAAAAAGTCAGGCCGGGGAATAGGGGAGGGTTATCCTTCGTAGGGGTATCCGCGGTGGGATATTCATGGTAGAAAGTCCCCTCACTAATGCTGATAATTGGTGGATATACCGCGTGGTATAGAGAAGATGACCGCTCTACCTCTCGCCTCACCGTCCCTTTCTGCAATCTTATTGATTCTTTCTCCTTCTTTATATTGCCTAGTAGACATGGCGCTGAAGAGAAGCGCCGGGCCAGGTGAGATGCTACAGGAAAAAAAACACCCCAAGAACGAATGGGAGTTGCTATGAGCTTCCACATGTCGTTGATAGGCCGTGGATATTGACCATTCGCCAATCCCAGACTATCTCCATGTGCATCTAAGCTTATATTCCAATCCAAAGACAATCGCTCGTATTCGATACAACAAGTTGGGTAGTATCTATATATATATTAGCTGGTGTCTCCCAGTCGAAAGGGTAATGTGACTCAGCAAATCATCCACGTGACTCGGGATCTCCCGGGGCTTCCAGTACAGACTAGCGCCCCGCACCCTGCAACCTATATCCGCCCACTAGATAGTTACCAATACAACCAACCACTCAGACGTCCAACAAATTTCTCAAGATCTTGACAAAGATCTGAAGTAAAATTTTCCTTTTCACAATAAATCAACACGTAGAAAGAGCTTTCTATCAGGATGACCGCTAAAATCCACCTTCAACACTGTCCGTTTCCTGACCCAACACAAACGGAGATGGATTTCGCGGACTCGTCCTTTTTCAACGTCAAATCTAGCAAGAAGAGGAGCCTCCCAACTCCCATTGAGGTTCTTGCACTCTCGAAGGACTTTAAAACTCATCCACGACCCACCCCGATTACATTTGAACATCTTAACCTACTTGTCAAGTTTGGACCTTGCGTGGTAATTGAAGAAGCATTGTTCTTGCGCTCGCTGAGTATATCGCCGCTCGCTAAAAAGGTCCCAGCGCCTGAGGTCTATGGTTGGAGAGTTCACGAGGGTATTACATTTATTTATATGGAGTTTATTCGGGGAGACACTCTAATCCATCGATGGGATTCTCTCAGTGACCTGCAGAAGACCTCTGTGTGTAACCAGCTGCAGGAAATTATTTTCGCACTTCGACAGGTTGAACAGATTTCTGGGAGCCAATATATTGGTATGTATTGATACTCGTAAGCATTTAGCTTCCCTTAGGGAGGAACCTTGTTATTAACCAGTAACATGATTTTAGGATCTATTACCCGCAGACCTTTGGGTGATTATGTCTTTTAGTGTATTCCCGGTGCAGGCCCTTTTGACAGTGCGAAAGACTTCAATGACTGGTTCTCATCATTGCCTCAAACCCGCATGAATCTTCCCGATTCACTCAGGTATCGGGATCCTTACCGAGACTTCCTATCGGACGGCGGGGCCATCAAATTGACTCATGGAGACTTACATCGAGAAAATATCATAATCTCATCCACGGGGCCTCCTCGCGTTCTTGCCGTAATTGATTGGGCCCATGTTGGATGGTACCCAGAATACTGGGAGTATTGTAAGGCGCTGTACACAGCGCACTACGAAAGCGAGTGGCGCATTGTTTGGATACCCAAGTTTTTAACCCCGTATGAGACCGAATTCGATGCTTTTGGGGAATATGTATTGCAAATTGGAGCAGTATGAATATGACGGGTGGCTCCATCTGAATGCATTCTTGTCGTTTGTGATTCTAGCTCATGGCCATTCACCTAAGTTTATATAACACCCCCCAAACAATGTCATGACAACGTATTAATGCTAAAGCAGGCTTGAAAATAATAGAAACAAAGAATGACTGCGGTAGGGTTGCTAAATCTAGATAGTAAAACGCAAAGCATGTATGAACAACTCCACGCTGTATTCTGAGAGCGAGGGAATGACTAGGACCGGCGTAACACCACAGCTCACTCAAGGAGAACAAAAAAGAACAACGCGAAGTGACAATTCCAACGTTCAACACTAGAGCTTCAAGCTTCCCAGCTCAGATACCCCTGCCTCGACCTCGGCCACGACCTCCCCCACCCCTGGTTGAGCTAAGACCGATACCGTGAGATGGGGGATCACGTTGTGCCTGGACAATCTGGATTGCGTTTTGATGAATATAACCGAGATGGACCAGACGACCTGACATAGTCCATTGTCCACTCCTGGCATCTTCTATTGGTGGTCTAGAAATATCTCGTACAAGCAACGATATCACCCAGGAGAACAGAATTTGATTTACGTCGTTAACGGGGGCCAGAAAGTTTTGGCTAATTCCGGGTGGGGTAACCTGACTCGCTGCGATCTCAATGGCGCCGCCATTGTGATTTGGGCCCATGCTTTTGGTGGAATTCGTTGAATCGACAATGAAATTGCGAGTCGACTTGCCCAATCGGATGTTGAGTGAAGAGTTGCAAGGTTGCGCCAAGATTATAGTTCCTTTTGAACTCCAGCATGTAGCCGGTCATTGGGGCACCGACAACGTGGATAAGGGTCCCACGATTCTCCTCAATGAGGAGAAGGCACGAAGATTGCAAAGTGCGCGCGCTGGGCGGAAGAGTTGCGAAATGAGATGAGAGAAACAGTTCGAGGCGCCATGGCAAGCGGATACGGATGGTTTAGGATTTGCAGAATTTAGTTAGTCTGATGGAGAGCTGTGCGAATTGATATAGCAAATGGTACGACTGAAATGTTTCTGCGTGACCCTTTACCACCTCTTCCAAAGTAAACAATGACTTTCTTATATTCAGTTCGGATCGGCTGGGGTGGACGGAGCGCTTGGTCGGAGAGATTTTCCTCCTTCCCACTCTGTAGCCTATGCTGGCGAAACAATGCTCCTCTGCTGAGGTTGGTAGTTTGCAAATGACATAATTAACAGTGTGCTCGTCTGAATCGTGCCCCAAAATAGAATTTGAAGGCCCATCTATCAACATCAACATCAAAGTTTGTCTGTCCGCCATGATAATTGAACATGAACCAACCAACCAGCCCGGTATCACCGTGAGAAAACCCGTGTTTCTTTGTCTCTCTTGAATTGCCGTTCTTTCTCTAATTCTAAGGATTTCAGAAGAAGGGAATCCCCCCGATTAGTAGTATTTAAGGGAGCGTAAGAGCCAACGCATTAACAAAACTAAGGTCTGTAACCGAGGCGCTTGATGTGTCCCAAATAAGCCTTTTAACGGGGAATGTCCAAGGCTCATATCCGAGATGTGAACGCGAGGCAGTAACAGCGGTAACAGAGCGCCTAAACCCTTAAACTAGACTTCTTCAATAAGAAGTAGAGGCTGAAAGACAAGAAGATCGCAAAGTGCGCGCGCTGCCACAACGAGTTGCGCGAGAGATGGGCCCAAGCTTCCAGCGCGGCCTCCGCACCAAAATACTTGGGCAGGTTCGTCGGCTGAAGTTAAAGGAGACATACCAAGTTCTAGCAGACGTACCTTTGATATCCGAGGTTGGCATTTCACCTTGCAGCGGCAAGTGGTAGCTCATAGCGAATAATAATTTCTCTTGTGTGGCATACTTTCTGTAGAAATAAGGTGACATTGCTATAGCTTGGAGAAAATCCCTCCAAGGGTCGTTTACTATCAATTCATCGGAATAGTGAGTGTGAATGAGCCGTTCCCGACCCCGAACTCCCTTTCACCACCAGGCGTAGACATGCTCGTTATCGGAATGGGGTCGCTGTAGCTTCCTCAGGCGGGCAATCCAATGAAGCACAAAAAATGGCTGAAGACGGGGTGAATCATCTAGAACTCAAGGCCAATAACTTGAATAACTATGCTTTCTACTTAACTAATCTAGGCCCTGTCTAGTTGTTTTGAAATTATAGTGTCTCTAAGCTCTCGGCCCAACGCAGGTACTAAACCCCGTTAGAATCCCAGTGGGATGGCAGCCAATTGTCTTGAAAAAGCCTTTTGGTAATTCACCAAATGTTTTGTCTTAACGACCAGATAACCCCTCGTTCATATGATGCCAATCCAGGCCACTGATGGTGATCAAAACCTTTTTTTTTTTTAAATTTCCTTTCCCCAACCCATTCTATAAAGGTAACAGCAGGCAAAAAATAAACGCGCAAACCGAGACCGAAAAAGAAGAGAGAAAACGCACGAAAATAGAAACGCCGAATATAAAGAGAAACACCCCGTTTTATCCAAAAACAAAAATGATACTAAAACAAAGGGAAAGGAGAGAAAGGAAAGAGCCCGGCGAGGAGGATTGAGATACTGCTTTGTCGGCTAGTCAGGCGTTCAGCGAGGTAAATGCTCTACCGGGCTTGTCGACTTCGATAGACGCAACACAACCGGACGCGTTATCCTTATTATCACATTTGCCAACAGCGAACAATGTTTTGCCCTCCTTCCCACCAAGTTCCAGGTTGCTAGGACCCTTGACACCCGGGGTGGTGATGTACTGCAGAAGTTTACCGCTGGGGTCAAGTTTAGCAATTTTGCCCGCGCCGTTGAGGGAAACGTAAAGGTTGCCATCGACGTCGGTGCGCATTCCATCGAGATCTGCGTCGTTTTCGTGGCTGAAATCGTGGAAGACTACTGGGTCCTTTTCAAGGAGCGCACCGGTCTCTTTGTCCAAGGCGAACTTGAAGATCTTGAGGTTGCCGACTACGCTCTTGACATTCGCCGCGGAAGAAAGATAGAGGAACTCCCCCTTGGGTTCCACTTCGATGCCGTTCGTACGATGGATGTCTGCCTTTTTGAGGATTGCTGGGCTAAACTGGATTGCTTTGTTGCCATCACAGGTCCAGAGATCACCGTGTTCGCCGGCAACGGTAGTCTCAACGTATTTTTGGCCGGAGAGGTAAATTAAACAGTCTCTTTTAGTAGAAATGGCGATATCATTGGGCTGGAGCATTCTAGAGTTTTCGCAAAAGACGGAGGCCTGCTTGGAAGCAACATTCACAGCCATGACACGTTTGTTCTGGGCATCTAACGGGACAAGCGAATTAGCGAAACGTTTAATGTATTGATCGAAAATTAATATTTCTGGAATGAATGACGTAGGGATAACCAATCGAAGAAACACCAACCTGCTATAAGTACTTTTTCTCCCCCCTTCACAAATCGTGACCCTGCAAGCAAGGTGTCCTGGGCGCCTTTCGCAATAACTATCGGATCTTGGCCGAGCACCTTGTCCAGTCCACCATTTGTCTGGTGAAAGAAGCCGAAAGAAGAAGCCGACGTGGCTCCTTTGCCCCTAAAATCCACCGCATATACATCGCCTGCCTTATTGACGGAGGCGCCCTCAATCGTGGCGCCAAAGGCCTTCGAATCAAGCTTGAGCTCCTTAGCTGGAACCGTTTGAACGCCGGCCGCATCGTCTCTGGATACAAGTCTAGCGGCGTTTACAGGGGTTGAGAAAGCCGTGGTAATCAAAGAAGCAGCGATCGCGAGCTTTACGAGCCGATTCTGAGTGTTCCGTTTTGCCATGATGGGCAAAGGTGGAAGTATGATTTGCGTATTGTTGATTAAGAAGTGCTAGCAAGAAAATTATAAATAAAAATATTTAGTTCTTGAAAAGAAGGGAAATCAAGAAAAGCACCAGGCGCTCTTGATATATCAACAACGTAATGTGAATGACGAAAAATAATAAAAGGGAAACAGTGGATAGGTAGGAAACATAAAGAAGTAAATATTCAAAGGCAGAGAAATTAGAGAAGAGTGACAAGGAAACTAAGGGGAGGTCCAGCTATATTTATCCCATATTCAGCCCCCCCGCGAGTTCTTTTGTTTAACTTAGCTGGCTAAGCCCTAAAGTAGGACGGGGATGATCCCTCAGGGATTCACACACGCTAACTAGTGGGCAAATTGTGCGACGGAGAACCGGGGAATGTCACTTCCTGTGTTCCTAGTGCTGGAGAGTTTCAAGCGCCATTTTTTTGTTCCCAGGAACAAACCTCGGGGATATTGAAATAGCAATGCCACTACGGGCTAGCAGGTCGCCGCAGACTGGCAACTTAAATAATGAATGGTTGGTTCTAGTTGAGATAGCGAAATGTCGACGAGTGCACCAGGTCACAATCCGGTGTGCTCATGAAGATTCGGCGAATTGATCAACTCGTTCCTGGAAAGTTAGGACGGGAGTTTCAGGCACGAGAGTTTCAACTTTTGCCCAAGGACGATCAGCGATGGAAGGCGATTAGTTAGGCCAGGATTTCGCTGCGCAGCGCTGCGCAGCGGGGCGAAACCTGAAACAAAATGACGGCAAAATCCCTCGCGCATTTTGACACAACAGCCAGTCAAGTGTCGGGCAGTCCGTGGTGGGATACATGCATCAACGAAGAATCCTTTAAAATCTCAGCCAGTCGTTGGCCTGTTGGGTGGCTGATCCTGCACGGTTCAACTCCTCCCTCCAAGCCCCAATGGACGGAACCAACCACGACAGCCAGCACAGATATGGACTAGGTTTTGAGTCGGTCTGTAAAATGCCAACAAAGAGATTGATGATGTAGAATTTTGAGGGCAATTTGCCATTAGTTTTTCGCCTATCACTTGACAATCGTGAGGATGTAATTATTTAATAGTTATAATAATAAAAATCTTCCTTGTTCGAAGCGTCGAGGAGAGGAACGAGATGATTCAGGAACAGAATAGAATTGTTGTGTGGGTCCGAACTAATCTTGACTGGGCTAGAGGCAAGTAGCTCATTCTGTGCCTACATAGTACAAAAAAGATATAGTTCGTTTTATTTTTACACCTGTTAGTTGGATGACACAATGATGCACTGCTAAATTGCAGCAGTACATTAAATAGTCATGGTAACATCAGCAGCAGTAATACTCAGGTGAATCCTAAATATCCTAAAATACTGCCCGGCTGAAACCATAGCCACATATAATAAATATAAACGTAGATTATTCACGCTCATTAAGAAGGCAATAAAACAAAACATGATGATTCTTGCAACCATGGGCAGTGTACGGAGTACATAGAAAGAAATTATTCATTGTCAAGCTTCAAGGCTTGAGTTGGATATATACAAAAAAAAGTGCAGTGAAACTCCTCCCTCCCCAACATCTATGTACAGGAAAGAGCCGACTGTATCCCACCCAAAGTCAAAGAAATCATAGAAAGATGTGACAGACGCCAGGAAAATGCAGGCAACAAAGGCAAAGAAAAACAAAAATTGATAAAAACAGAATAAACCCAGCCCAAAATAAATAAATAAATTGAAAATAAATGAAACGAAATGACATAAAACACATAAAATGCATAAAACACATAAAACATAATGAGCATAAATCATGAAAAAAGTACATAGAAAATATAGAATAATAATACACAGAAAATAAATAAAAACACACAAATCATACCATAAATTATAGTGGAAAATTACGCCTACTGTTTATGTATTCAAATGTCTGCTCTGCATTGCTAAGGTTCCTTCAGGTTTAAAAAAATAGGAAAGTGAAAAGCAAAAGTAAATAAATCCGGAAAAAAGCAGAAAACTTTTGGGTGAGTCGCCAACGAACAAAAGGCAAAACTATATCTTGATCGGTTTCCTTTTCCCTGCAGAAATGTCTAAGAAACGTAGACAAATCTAGGTGGAAAAAAGTGCATGACAACTGGCCAGTAGCCACGGCCACTTGAACCCTCATCACGATGCCATGACCAATGCCAGTAATGCCATGCGACAGTAGAGCCCATATTTCATCTGCAGGAGTGAAAGAGCGGGTAATTAGTAAGAACGTAAAAAAAAATAAAATAAAAAATAAAAACTATTAGAAGCTCACCTGTCTGAAATAAGCCGCGCGTTGGTCGAAATCGACCTCCTCACAGATCTCCTGGTTGCGGGGTAGGGGATGCATAACAATCATCTGGCTCTTCGCATGCTTCAGCACTGTGTTATCGATGACAAACGCATTCTTCAGCTGCTCGTACTCGCCCAGGTCCTCGAAGCGCTCCTTCTGCACGCGCGTGCAATAAAGCACATCCGAGTGCGCGATGATCTCCGGTGTAAGCTCCGTCGACTCGAGGACAAGTTGGCCCGACGAGACGAGCTGCTGGCGGACCTCTTCGGGGATAGCAAGCGCCTTAGGCGAGACGAGCTGGACGCGCACGTCGTAGAACTGGAGCAGTTTGACGAGGGAGTGCACGGTGCGGCCGTATTTCAAGTCGCCGGTGAAGGTGATTGTGATGTCGTTGACGGTGCCGAGTTCCTCACGGATAGTAAAGAGGTCGAGGAAGGCTTGGGTAGGGTGTTCCATGGCGCCGTTGCCGCCGTTGATGATAGGGACAGGGGAGAATTTGGCAGCAGTGGCAGCGCTGCTGTCATCTGGGTGGCGGAGGACGATTGCATCGCTATAGCAGCCCAAGGTGCGGACGGTGTCTTGGAGGGTTTCACCTTTTTGAGTGGACGAATGCTCGGTAGCGATGGGGATGGTGCGGCCGCCTAGTCGTTGCATGGCGGCATCGAACGAAGCAGAGGTGCGAGTGGAGGGCTCGAAGAAGAGCGTTGTGAGGACACGGCCTTTCAAGATGTCGAGGACACCATGGCGTTGGACACCCAGTCGCATCTCTTGTGCAACCGTGAATAGAAGGTGGAGATCGGTGCGGTTGAACTGGCTGACGGACAGGATATGCTTCTGCTTGAAGGCGGATTGCGAAAGCAGCTGTTGCAACGAGGGGGAAATATGAGACGGATATGGATAAATAGGAGCGACAGGCACGAACTCGTCTCCTGACGCGGATACAGCATATCCATCAGGAGCAGCAGGTTTGAATCTCGATGGGCGCTGTAGTGGTGTGGCTGAGAAAGACAACCGTCTTGCAAAGGCGCTGTCCGGTCGAGGAGAGATGGGAAGATTGTCCTTAGCTGCCGGCGATGCTGGAGGCGGCGGAGTTAACCGATGCGTGGACATATCGGCCCCTTTCGGCGCCTCTGACATCATTTCACCGTCCAAGCAAGAAGTCTTCCCCTGGAATATAATTCGTCGGACAGATGCCTTCAGAGTCTTTCCGGCAAATGGCGACCAGACATCATCGCCTTGGAACACATATGGCCTGTCAAACTCGATCTCCACAGAGGCATCTGGCTGATCATGAAGTTCGAAAATTCTCTTCGGGTTGTCATAGAGCCTGGAGGTGACATCATCAATACTTAGGCGCTTGTCGGAAACCGCTGTGAAGAGCAAGGGAAGCGCGTCTTGGATACCAACAGCGGGAGAGGCCTTGCTACCCGCAACTTGGTATGGAAGGCTGCCAATAGAAAAAATGTCGATCGTATCCAAGTGCTCCCAGAGCATTTCCTGGTCTTTCTTCGATGGTAGGCATGTGCAACCAGGGTAATCATCAGTGGAGAGGAAAAGAGAGTAGATCGAGACATCGCAAGTCACTTTCAGGCCCTTCTCCTTGCTAAGCGCAATTAGCCCAATATCCTCCTTGCTGGTAACGCTCATAACATGGATATTGCGATTGTGGAGACTGGCCAGAAGCAGAATGGATGCCAAATCCGTAGCTTTGGCATCGGTAATGATTGGTTTGCTGGTCGGCCATGAGGCAAAGTGCGACGTAACAGTCGCAACCTTGTTAATATTTCCCGATAGATGGTTGAACGGAATGAACAAAGAACCCACTTCACTGGTGATTAGGCCGACTTGCTCCGAATTAGCAGACGTGGCCGCGACTGAAAGGTTGTAATCGCAGTACGAACCCTTGGAGGAGTTATGCTGGGCAGTTCTGAGTGCTTGGGAGTCAGTAACGAAGCTATCCACGCCAACTGGCATGATGCGGACCATGCTGAAACCATTCGCGATGGAAGCCTTGGTGACCACCTGGAAATCCGGAGAATCTGGGTTTGCGAGCCCCGGCACAAAGGCTGCGATGTTTATGAGACCTGGGAGAGTAACAGCGCGATAGCTCGTCTGGCAATCGATACTCATTACGTTCATAGAGTAATGGCGCGCAATCGCCTCGATCAGAATCTTCGCGTTCTTAACGTTGGTGACGAGCGGAGTCTGGTAGTCGACAGCCATCCGACGTGTTCGATAGCCCTTGCTCATGTAGTTCGCCGGTCGTCGGAACCTATTGCTGGAGGGAAGATTGATGTAAAGATCAATCAGGTTGTTGGCCAGATGCTGCGTAAGAGAGTATTCGGATTTGAGGTCCTCCTCCTCTCCCGCGAGAACTTCGAGGTACTTGACGGGAAGCCCATGCTCTTTGAGATAGTCCGCAGTACCCGCCGTAGCAAAAAGATTGTAGCCCAGTGCATGCAGCTTCCTGATGGACGGCAACATCTCGAGCTTCTCCTTGAAGGAACCGATGGAGAACAGGATGTTTTTGTTCGGGAGCTTGAAGCCAGTCGAAATTAAAGCTTTAAGATAAGCTTCGTACCTGTCGCGGCCGAAACATGCCACTTCGCCAGTTGAAGCCATCTCCACACCGAGCACGGGGTCAGCACCAGACAGGCGGGAGAATGAGAACTGGGGGACCTTGACTCCGACGTAATTCTTCGGAATAGTGACAGGTGGGTACTCGGTGAACGGCTTGCCGATCATAGCCATCGTCGCCATTTCGATCAAGTCAACCCCCATAACCTTGGAAACGAATGGGAAGGACCGAGATGCTCTAACGTTACACTCGATAACTTTTATGTCGTTATCCTTGGCAATGAACTGGATATTGAAAGGTCCAGTAACGTTCAGGGCATTCCCAATTTTGCGAGTCGCTTCCTCAATCCGTCTGACAGTTTCCGGGTCCAGATCCTGGGGCGGAAGAATCAATGTAGCATCACCAGAATGGACGCCAGCATTCTCAACATGTTCCGAAATAAAATGGCCTACCATAACACCATTCTTCGCAACGGCATCCATTTCGATTTCCTTGGCGTTTTCGATATATTTAGTGATCACCACCGGGTGCTCGCGGGAGACCTCGGCAGCCTGGTTGAGGTAGCTTGCAAGGTCATCCAACGAATAGACCGTGTTCATGGCAGCGCCCGAAAGCACGTAGGAAGGCCGCACCAACACTGGGTATCCCACCTTTGAACAGAATTCGGTAGCCTCCTCGATACTGGTCAGTTCTTTCCAGGCAGGCTGGTCGACATCAATGTGATCAAGGAGACGCGAAAACTTGTATCGATTCTCAGCTGTATCAATCATCTCTGGGGAAGTGCCAAGGATATTGACGTTGAGCCGGTGCAGAGGTAGGGCAATGTTGTTGGGTGTTTGTCCTCCCATAGATATGATGACTCCGCTAGAAGATTCGAGTTGGTAGATATCCAAGACGGTTTCCAAGTTGATATTCTCAAAGTAAAGCCTATCCGCTTCATCATAATCGGTGCTGACGGTCTCGGGATTGTACTGGGAGGTTATGTATTAGCATAGTACTTCTTAACATTGGCCTGATGACGGTCTGTCTTTCATGACGGTTGAGATTGCTCTTATTGTGAAAACCAAGGTTACAGGGTTTGAAAACAAAGGGGTTGAGGTGCTCCTTGGACTTCCGAAGATGCTTTGCGGTTTTCTCATGCTTCTCAAGCCAATTCCTGGTTCTAAATGAAAGATCACAGGGCTTGCAATGGTATTTCTGGTCCTTGACAGCAATCTTCGCCCGCTTGGCCTGAGTCTCCAAATATCTTCCCGGGTTGTTGGCTCTGGACCGCTTCACTATCTCATGAGCTGCTTCAATATAATCCGCGTAGCTTTCCGCCATATGCTTATAGTGCCAGCTTGCACTGCCTTCCTGTTTGACTGCAAGACGCTTGGTTTCAGTCTTTCGCGTAGACTTCAAGTTCCTCGGGAGACATTTCAAACTGGCCGCGAATGTCTTCGCCCAAGGCAGAGTGGCTGCAAAGTCCGTCATACTCGAATTCCTGGCGGTTCCAGAAACAGATGTGGCCCATTCCGTAGTCTCCTTTCGTGGCCTTCATCGCCCAGAACATATAGGCAAAGGTGGCTTCGAGAATAAGAAACATCAGGCAGCAGGTGGGTTGCAGCGCAGCAGTTGGTCGCATAGCCCAGCAGAGTAGCCCCTTGTTGGTGATGGAATAGCCCTCATTCAAGGCAGCTTTGAAAAAACTGGGAAGAAGGACGCAATCAATGTAATGCTTAAGGCGAAGGCATACACCAAAGTAAGTGGGGGTCACACTTGATGTTGCGGTGCTGATATAAAGTCGAGGGCAATTTCCGTGTTTATCCATGGTAATAGCGTAGATACCCCAGGAGAGGATGGGATCAGGAAGTAGGGGCCGAAAGTACTCAAAGGGCCGGGGGGGTTGCGGTTTTCAGCATATCAAAGAGGTCGGAGGCAAAGGAGAGGGAGATCTCCTGAGCAATTGTCTCCAGCTCTTCCTGGCTATCGCAGAATCTTGCAAATAGAGGATTTTTGAAACGTGGGCGGGCGTCACAGAGGCATTTCCAAGCAACAAGCATAATGAGCTGGAACACCGCTGGGGCAGAGAACGCAGGAGAAGCCATAGTAATCGAATTGTCTCAAGGAGCAAGATACGAGCAAGCATGAGACAATTTTGAGGCAGACGAGCAGACAGACCGGAATGGAACTTGAGGGAGGGAGCTTGTGGGAAGTTGAGGAAAATTGAGGGGAAAGGCAATTGTTGTGCAAGCGACACCCATTTCGGGCGGGAGAGGAGCGGGGTTGGGAAAAAGGGGGGTGGGAAGGGGCGGAAAGTGGAAGGAGCGCCATATTTACTTACATTAACCATGACCGTCTTGTGCCCTTGCTCTCGAAGGGTTCGAATAGTTCGCACAGAGCACCAGTCGAATTCAACAGAGGACCCGATCCTGTAAACACCAGAACCAAGAACCATAACACCTTGATCACTGAAGTCCACGTCGTTTTCTGAGCCGTTGTATGTCAGATACAAGTAATTGGTGAACGCCGGGAACTCAGCCGCAACGGTATCGATTTGCTTGACCACGGGCACAATGCCGGCTTCGACTCGCAATCGCCTGATAGCCAATTCATTGGAGCTCAAGAACTTCGAGAGTTGGCGGTCTGAGAAACCGAGCTGCTTCGCCTGCCGGATGAGAGAAATCGGTGCCGTAGTGGCATTGTAGCCGGTCATAAGCTTCCCAAAATCGCTAAGGCCTTTCAATTTACGGAGGAACCACTTGTCGATTTTGGTCAATTCCCAGATATCGTCGACGGTGTAGCCAGAATGCATAGCGTTGGCGATAGCGAACAATCGTTGATCTGAAGGTGTTTGGAGTTCAGCCTTGATTGACATGAGCGCGTTGGTCTCGTTAAAGCCGACATTGTGAAAATCGACAGCGCGGATCGCCTTTTGAATTGCTTCTTCAAAGGTCCGTCCAATGCTCATAACCTCACCAACACTCTTCATGGAAGACCCGAGCTGGGTGGACACGCGGGTGAACTTCTTGAGATCCCAGCGGGGTATCTTAACAACAACATAATCAAGAGAAGGCTCGAAACAGGCACAGGTGACTTTGGTGACGGAGTTTGAGATCTCGTTTAGCGGGATCCCGAGACCAAGTTTAGCAGCAACGAAGGCGAGGGGATAACCCGTTGCTTTGGATGCGAGTGCAGATGATCTTGACAAGCGTGCATTGACCTCAATAATGCAATACTCTCGTGAAAACGGGTTCAATGCATATTGGATGTTACATTCGCCAACCACACCCAAATGGCGGATGACATTGACAGCAGTTGTCCGGAGCATATTGTAGTCTTCATCAGAAAGAGTCTGTGACGGGGCAACAACAATAGAATCACCAGTATGGATACCAAGCGGGTCAAAATTCTCCATGTTACAGACTGTGATGCAGTTATCACGAGCGTCACGGACCACTTCGTACTCAATCTCCTTCCATCCTTTCATACTCCTCTCAATGAGAACCTGGGGGCTTGCGGCAAAGGCTTTCACGCATAGGTCCCGCAGCTGTTCAGGATCTTCAGCGAAGCCGCTACCAAGGCCACCAAGAGCGTATGCAGCACGGACAATGACGGGAAATCCGATATCCTTGACAACCTCCATTGCTTCCTCGAGTGTGGAAGCAGAGGCGGATTTGGCGCACTTTTCGTCGATAGATTCCATGCTTCTCGCGAATAGTTCACGGTCTTCGGTGGTAATGATAGTGTCTATCGGGGTTCCAAGGACGCGAATGCCAAGTTCTTCGAACTCATCTTTGAGCTGAATACCGACCTGGAGAGCAGTCTGGCCGCCGAATGTGACGTAGATGGCATCTGGTCGTTCGTGTTTGATAACCTTGCGAACAAAGTCTGCGTTGACTGGCAAAAAGTAGACCTTATCCGCGAGGCCCTTGGAAGTTTGAATCGTAGCGATGTTAGGGTTGATGAGGACAGTGTAGATACCTTCTTCCTTTAGGGCCTTTATGGCTTGACTTCCAGAGTAATCAAACTCTCCAGCTTGCCCAATACTGAGACCACCACTGCCGAGGATAAGAACTTTCTTGACGCTAACTCTTGGATTGGCGAGCTCGTTCTCTTTAGCGGTAGCACCAGGGAAGCTAACGGGTTCGGCTAGGGCATTTGGTGATTTCACGCTCTTCTTAATGGCGTCTACGAACACATCGAACAAGAACTCGGTGTCCCGTGGTCCTGGAACGCTCTCCGGATGAAATTGGACACTGAAGATAGGGCGGCTAACGTGCCTGATACCTTCGTTACTTCCATCATTGGCGTTGACGAAGAGCTCTTCCCAACCTTCTGGCAATGTCGTGGAATCGACTGCATACCCGTGGTTTTGTGAGGTAATGTAGCAGCGACCGGATATAAGACTAGTACAGGGGATGTTTGCGCCTCGGTTACCGAACTTCATCTTAGTGGTGGATGCACCAGCAGCCCGGGCAAGTAATTGATGTCCAAGACAGATACCGAATATCGGAGTCCGGCAGTCCTTAATTGCGGTTGTAATATTCGCCACTGTTTTGGAAAGCATAGCAGGATCACCCGGGCCGTTGGAAAGGAAAAGGCCATCATAATCCTTTCCGGCCAAGTTGGGGAAATCATAATCCCAGGGGACAACAAGGACCTCGACGCCGCGAGAGAGCAGGCACCGTAGTTGGTTGTATTTCATACCAACATCAACACACACGACTCTAATCAGGCGACCTGAAGGGTGCGAAAGTGCGGAATCCTTTGGTGGGGAGAATAGGCGGGGTTTCCTGATAGAAACTGCAGAAAAAGCCAAGTCAGAGGACGGAGTCTTACAACCACAGTTGGCGTGTTAATCTCACCGTCGTTAACTAGGTTCCTCTTATTAGGATTCACCCATTCAATTTGTTCAAAAGATGCTCTCCAAAGATCAGATTTATCTTCGTCATCAGCAGCAGCAGCAGTCAAGCCGTCTTTTGGGGCGTCGCCATTCAGGGTTTCAGCGTTCACGTCGGGCTTCTGCAAAAGCATGCGGCCAAGCATGCTTCCCTTTTCTCGAATTCTTTTGGTAAGGGCGCGGGTATCGACACCATGCATGGCAGGGATTCCTTGCTCCTTTAACCATTCGCCGAGAGACGACTCAGCCAAGAAGTGGGAGTAGTCCTCTCCGCAGTAGCTGGCCACCACAAGGCCAGCAACATGGATCTCGCTGGACTCGAAATATTTGGGCAGATCACCTCCGAGAAGTTCGTCAACGGTTTCGCGGGCAGGGACACCATAGTTGCCTACGAGCGGGAAGGTGATGACTAGGATCTGGCCACGGTAGGAAGGGTCTGTGATTGATTCCGGGTAGCCCACCATGCCAGTTTGGAAGACCAACTCGCCGGCAATGCTCTTGTCCGCACCGAAGCTGTAGCCCTGATAGACGGTGCCATCTTCCAGCTCTAAAGCATACCATTTGCTCCTGTCGCCCTCCTCATCTGCCTTTGGGGCAGAGGCGGGAGGAATAGCACCGCCATTGAGGGAATAGGCGGTTTGGGGAGCGAGGGAAGGCAGGAGCTCTCTGTTCTGTGTGTATGCGACCACGCCACCAGACGCGGGGCTGGACGGAGCAGCAGCAGCAGTATCAGTTAGTCGTCTGCTCCTCACGGAATTGGGTGGGACAGGAGACCCTTTTGCGTCCACAGCGGCATTGAGGAGCGGCATTGTTGTGGTGAGACGATGAGGAGAGGGGGGGGAGGGGAGTCCTGTGAGGGACAGTAAGCCAACAGCAGTAATTTTAGCGGAGCATGAGTGGAAAGGAACACGGAAAGAATGGAGTGGCAGATGCCAGAAGAAAATTGGGGTATTAGGGGGATGTAAAAAGGGAGAGGAGGGATATCAATTGGAGAGAGGGGAGAGGAGAGAGGAGAAGTGTGAAGTGGGATTGAAGAGAAAAAAAAAAAATTCTGAAAAATGACGCCCACCAAAAAAGGAAAAATATCAATCGCCTGGGCAAGAAGGGCGGGTCTTAGTCGGATTTTTCCCGCCCCATGAGTGGTCGAGCAGCGGGCCAATCGGAAGCGTTAATTTCTGGCTTGGCGCCGTGCCGGGCTTCCCATTGGCTGGAAATGTTTAGGTCTTAGCATTTCTTTATTTCGGCATCAACAATGTTCCGATCTGCAAACATATATATATTATATATATCTTTACAAGGGCAATAAGACGTATAAAGGGCATAAAAAGTATAAATGGTATTATTGTAGACAGGGTCCTGTATCATTATTCTCCAGCCCTGTTCCGAGAGGCAAAGCCAAGGAGATCCTGCTTTAGCCTGCAATAGCTTACTTAGTGCATGCATGTAGAGGCTGGCCTGGGCTGTAAAAGATTTCAATGCCGCCACTCAACCTTGGGCCTTTTGTCTTCCTGATAACAACCCTTTTTCAATCATCCTGAGTCAAAGAAGGCACAGAGTCAGATAATTCTTTAATTAAGATGGCCTTCTCATCGAACTCAACCCGTCTATCCAAAGGGTTCCCCGGGAACCGGAGGCGAAAAAAAGCACACGTGATGCGATGACTAACGATATCGCGCAGGTACTTCCTATCTTGTCGATTTTTTTATTTTTTTTTTGGGGGGGTTTTGTCTTCCTCCTGCAAATCTCTCTCTTCTCTCCGCGATTGACACTCTGAGGACTGATTGAGTGTCAAGCGGGGAATTGGGGGATCGTTCATCTCCTTGTTGCCTGATGTTAGTCTCTGTCTGGTAGTATCTGTGGCGCTCAGTATTTCGTCCCTTTTCCCAAGGGCAAGCTATATTTGTTTATCGATTTTATTTTATATCTTCTTCACCCTCCCCCCATGCGGCCCAAAGCATGTTTTCCCCTCTTATGAGTCCGAAGCGCAAGCTCTCAAACACTGCGATTCCCATTTTCTCCTCTCGTTTCAATACCCCATTGGTATCCTCCCCTCGTCCTCTGAGTCCCAGGCGGCTGAGGCCTCGTGACCCCGCAATGGATCTTGAACAGCCAAACACGCTGGACAGCCATAGTGATGATATGGAAGAAGTAGTAGAAGAGGAAGAAAATTACATCCCTGATAATGGTTATGATGAAGACGAGGGTGAACCTCTAGAGGCAGCTCCTCTGCTTCCTATTTTCTCTGCGTCCCATCTAGGTACGAATATATATATCCGGTAGCCTCTAGGCTATGCTATTCTAGATCATGAAGTGCCTAACACTTCGTTAGACTCCCTTCCGACGTACCCTCTAACTCATGCAATACGTCTTTTGATAAGCGCTCGTTGCGAAACTACTCTGTCCTGGGATCAACTCCGATCTCCGCAGGTCTCTCAATTCCTGCTCAAGCCAATTCAACAGCAGATTCGCGCCTCTCATTTCTCCAGAGCCACACTATATGCGTTGATGGCCAATTGCCTTCAATTCAAAAAGGAAGTGGATTTGCACCCAGGAAACAGTGGCGCCAGCAATACCCGAGCTATGGTATGCGAATTGCTCGCCATCAAACTACTAAAGGAGTACTCCACTAGAGAGTTGATTGACGCTCTCTCATACGATTTCTATCCGCTGCAAGGGCAGCCTCCGCCTTTATCAAGCAGTACCCTCAGACCATCTAGTTGGGATTCAAACCAACGGTCGAAATTAGTGTCCCCAGGCGCAGTCCGGATTTCTTGCCTCGAAATTGCCATCCGTGCACAGGCAAAGCGCTTTCTCGCGCATCCACTTGTAGTTCAACAGCTCGAAGCTATTTGGGCAGGTAACATTGTTTTCCATTTTGCGGCCGATAGTTTACATCGCCAACCGGTTACAACAAGCCAACCATTGCTCCCTCACGGATATGGGTCTTTTGCCCAAACCAATAACAATTATGGCCCCGGGAAAAACAGTCATCACGCCAACCCCAGCCAGAGGGTTGGTATTGGAGCTCGTCGTTCTGCCACTCTCTATAACCCTCGAGAAGCTTCGCTTTTCAAATTATCCCGGCTTAGGGTCCCTCGTTATCGACAGGTGTTATCCACAATGTCCTTCGCCATCTTACTTGGGCTCTTTCTTGCGGTTATTCGAAGGCGGTCTCTGGAGATCAATACGCTAGAACTTGTATTCTGGTTTTGGAGTGCAGGGTTTATGCTTGATGAACTTGTAGGGTTTAACGAGCAGGGATTCAGCCTCTATCTGATGAGCTTCTGGAACACATTCGATGTGGGCATATTGCTCTTGCTGTTTTGCTATTATTGCTTAAGAATCTATGGCGTTGTAGCGCCTGATTCTCGCAAACATGTTATTGCAAACCACGCATACGACATTTTAGCCGCCAATGCAGTGCTTCTCCTTCCACGCCTCTTCTCTGTACTTGACCACTATCGCTATTTCTCGCAGCTTCTAATCGCCTTCCGCATGATGGCTGCGGACCTGGTTGCTGTGTTCACGCTTGTAGTCATTGCGTGCAGTGGTTTCTTTGTTGCCTTTACATTCTCATTCGGCAATGGCGACTCGCCGGGGACTGTTATCTATGCCCTTTTTCAAATGTTGATGGGCTTTACTCCTGCGGCCTGGCAACTGTGGGATAAATATAACCCACTCGGAAAAGCAATTCTTACGCTTTTCCTATTCATATGTCATTTTCTTGTCGTGACGATACTCATTACAGTGCTAACAAACTCCTTTATGGCTATCGTTCAGAACGCCAACGAAGAGCACCAATTTGTGTTCGCAGTCAACACACTTTCAATGGTCAAGTCGGATGCTCTCTTCTCTTACGTCGCTCCCGCCAACGTCCTTGCGTGGGTTATAACGCCGCTGCGATCAATAATACCATTTCCGAAATTCATTCGGCTGAATCGAACTGTAATTAAGATTACTCATATGCCGATCCTGTTTACGATCTACCTATACGAAAGAGCAATTTTAAGATCCAGCGTGTTTGAACCGACTGATCTTGTTGACCGTGATCATGCCGGAACGAAAAAATATAATAATCATAGCAACCACTTCGATGCGTTCACTCAACGGGGTTCTGGCCGCGTACGGGAAGCATCCATTGCCACACATCAGAAGGACCGGGCTCTTGAGGAGGTATTTCGACGTCCGTTCAACACCAATAACAACCCAAACTATCGCGGGACGCAGATACGAAGAAACCAGCAGCAACACAAGCAACAACAAGCTACCAATGTTGTTGACTCCTGGATGCAAAATATCGAACCTGGGACAGGGGTTGCCTCGCCTGGGGAGCAGGATATAAGTGCGGTGGAGCGGTTGGAGAAGCAGCGTCTCTGGAGATACAGAGTGCGGAGATGTCCCGATCATGTACATGGCGCGGTGCGAGATTTTACAGAGACTACTCAGTCGATCGCTTCAGACCCAGAGGATTTGCGGAACACCACCGTCCGCCACCGCAGATTGCCTTATCATATGAGATCGTTGGTGACCCACCCCAAAACCCGACACCTATCACAGCAAACGGACATGGAAGGTGATGATGAGCTTACAAGTAGTGGTAATGAACAACGCATGTCTGATGATCCCGGACACCCTTCCATGCGAACCGGCAACGCAAACGGCCAGGGAGACAACCAATCCTCCTCGCACTCCAGTAATTGGGGCATGGTCAGCTCCCGAAAGAAATCTTCGAGGCCATCCACCGCCAAACTACTATCGCGCAAAAATAGCCCTTCTCGTCACCCAAAGTCTCCGCAACGCCATCATTTTCGAAATACATCCGGCGCGACAATTCTCTATAAACCCACACAACCCCAGATAGACGACGGGCAGTCAGGCGATGACATGAACCATGACGAAAAAATCAAACCGAACTCCCCAACCAAAAACCCTCGTGGGGGCACGAGTACTCCCAATAATGATAATAATGATAATAAGAAATCCCACAAAACCGGTCAACCCACTATGTCCCGCCCCATCATCACTCAAGCGAAGATAAAATTCATGTCCGTCCCCAAGGACACCGGCCTGGCATGGGCCACCCATGGAGGAGACCTGCACGATATACACCGCCAGCACCAGCACCATCAACACCATAACCGAAACCCTTCGTCTTCTCTAGCCATGGACCTCGGCTCCTATCTCGGCGACAACAAAGCCGTCGGCGGTGGCTTCATCGAGGCGATCCCATCCAGCTTCGCGACGCAGATGGCGTATGCAACTGGCGGGCTGCGACGGCCCGCCCCGTCGTCGGGGGCCAGCGAGAGTCAGGATATGTTGAGCAAGTTGGTGTTAGCGCGGATGAAGACGCTTGAGGAGGGGTTTCGGGAGGTTATTTGGGAGGTTAAGGGGTTGAGGCGGGAGGGCGAGCGGGAACGTGGGCGAGATAGGAGAAGGAGGAAGGAGGGGAATTTTTTGAAGAAGGGGGTGAAGCCAGTGCAATGGTTGCAGACGAGTAGGACGAATACGGAGGCTGGGGCAGGTTCTGGTAATGACGCTAGTGGTGGTGGTTCCCGAGATACCCCGGAGCGATGGGAGGAGGAAGAGGAGGAGGAGGAGGGAAGTCGAACGGGATTATTTAGGGGAGGTGGCTCGCTGTAATTAGTTAATTGGGCGGCGTGCCGTTTTCTTAAGTTTGGGTCTGTTCTGGTCAAGGTAAGGTCTGCTGAGCGGGTATGTTTTATTTTCCTTATATCATTTTAATGGGGGTCCTGATATGACAGGTTAATTGTGGAATCGGGCAAATCGGAGAATCGGGTTTTTCATTATAGACTTCATAGACGTTTGAGATATTTAGGTGGATGGTTTTTTCACCACGTTCGCCGTGGTCAGCCTTTGTATGTACAGTATTGCATAGCATAACATAGCATAGTGTATGTAAATTAGTTTGATAATGTCTCACGTCCATCCCCTCGGAAAATAGGGACTGAGAGCCCTTACTCCTTTCTCATGCAATTGACCCCCGCCCCAACAGATGCACCCCGCCGCACAACTGCATGACTGCTCTCTCTCCAAAGGTTGTTTTGTTTCCAAAACTCGAGGTATTATCACAAACAAGCGACCCATCATAGAAGTTCCCTCATCCAGTAAATGCAAAATGTATATATATCGTACAAATGACACCGTATCCCCACGAAATATAAATTCACACACCGATTGCCCTAGTTCCATGTGAAGCAAACCTCACGACACACTGCAACGCACACACACACCTCCTACCGCCCCTGTTCATCGTACAACCTCTTTGCCTCCGCGACCTTTTGCTGTCTCACGCGGTAGAGGGACATGGTAAACAGGCCTGCGCCAACTGAGGCGACCATGGCGTATAGGAAGTGGCGACCGCTATAGGATTGTGTTAGTGCATGTGTATCCGACTGAGACAGGGCGGGGTTATGCCATTGTGCCGTACTTACGTGAAGAGCTGTTGTGGAGGGCCGCGGGGTGGTGGGGGAGGGCGCGCGGCTGACATTTTATATACAGTGCCCAGGTGGCTAGATAGGCGCGGTGCAGGTATGGGAAATTTGAGCGCAGGGATATTTATTTGGACAGGCGCGCTGTTGACGGAGGATTATGTTGAAGGAGACGACCAATTACGTTTTAATTGCAGGCTGTAGATGTTCCGATGGTGCATTGGTTTTTAAGTGGTATGTTATATTGTAGTAAGGAGCGGAGCGGGAGGAATCATGGGGATTGCGGAGGATGAGCAAAAGGGATGCGAGATGGGATCAAAATAGATATCTCTCTTCAAAATTTCATAGCTTTAAATCATATGAACAACTACCTACCTAGGTAGGTACGTCTATTGCACTAGATATAGCTATAGCTAATCCTTTAAATTTATCTCTAAATATACTAAGTTTTATATTTTAGTTATTCTGATCTATATTTAAGTACTAAGGAGCCAGGAAACCAGTATTATCACGTGACTGTTAGCGGTGTCTGCCAATCCTCCGACGTCACCATCAACTATCAAACATTCTACTCACGCCCAACCAACTCAAGGCACCGGAAACAAACGAACAACCTGAATCATCAACAAAGACTGCAGATACTTCAAACAAAAATTGCATACAAAGCATGATTGGACAACCTATTCCCTCGCATTAACCAGTCACTTCAGTTGCCTCTTTTTATCTTCTTCAACCTCGACGCTTCCATCTCTGGCAGCCAAAGAAACAGACAAAAATATGGCATCCTCATCGAAAGCTCCTAGCCCTTTACTGTAGTAAGTTTCTACCTATAATAACACTCATTTTCTCATGAAATACGGAGCAACTCAGCTAACCCCAACTTCCACCACCAGCGCCTGCATCGCCCATAGAACCACGATTCTAGCCGAACACTCCTCCCCTGGCACCTCATCCACCTCCGCCTCCTCTCTCGCCTCCATAATCCTACCCAAAATCTCTCACCAAACCCCACAAAAGCTCACCTACACCCACGATCGCCTATTCGTTCACTACATCGCCGACTCTCCCTCCGCAGCGGGCGAAAATGGGGAGCTCACGTCCCACGCCCCGCTCAGCTACCTCGTCGTAGCCACCGCAGAACTAGGCCGGCGCATCCCCTTCGCCTTTCTGCTCGAGGCTCGCCGCAAGTTCCTCACAGCCTACAACCCGGACAGCACCGATTTCGGCGTATTACCTGCCTACGGCTGCGCAGCGTTCAACACAAATCTCCGCGAACTGCTGCAGACATACAACACCGCTCCACCAGCGGATTCGCTGGCCTCTGCGCGCAAAGAGATCGACAGCGTGCGCGGAATCATGACGGAGAATATTGAGCGGGTGCTTGAGCGTGGGGAGCGGATTGATTTGCTGGTTGATAAGACCGATCGGCTGGGAAGTAGTGCGCGGGATTTCCGCGTGCGTAGCCGTGGTTTGAGACGGCAGATGTGGTGGAAGAATGTGAAGGTGATGGCCCTATTAGTGGTTGTAGTTGTCTTTTTGGTATATTTGTTTGTTGGCATGGGGTGTGGGTTGCCTGCGTGGGGGAAGTGCGTTGGACGTTAGTATTATTCTTGACTCCGAGGGGGTGCATATTTGGGAAATCGATATCATAAGATCTTTCTGTTTTGCTTTGTTGTCAGTTGGAAACGGTTTTTTTATTTTTTATTTTTTATTTCTGGGTTTTGGATTTCTTCTGTGTTTGATGTTTCGTTTTCTAACTGCAGAGCGGTGTATTTATATTTATATTTATATTACCCAGAGCGCGCCCATTTTGCCTAGATTCGTCTAGTTAGCCCTTTCCCCCAATTCCATTTACACCACTATCCTAGGGTTTACAAGAGCAGAAGTGTTTCGTTTATCGGTTCGATCTATTTACACGGAGTGGATTTCTATTCTTTATCTTTTAGAATTGAATTTGAGACGCGATCTCTTTTGTAACGAATGAATTATCTATTGTTAAATAATAGCTCCATGTAGACACACAGTGCTCCATACTATAGCTTAAAATCGATGTCCCTCACCATCAAACTTGTCTCCATCATCGATATAAAGCGTAGGGACAAGTCTGCAGGCGAGGCTTACCCACAACTATCGCACTTCACATTCATATTTATATAATATAAAGAGGAGAGAGATGTGTTTTGTTGTAGTGGTTGATTCATGTGCGCCAGCCGTATACCTCGCTAAACCATTGAAAAGAGATGATATCTCACGGTTTGCGAGGAGATAATACTGGCAAAAGTCTCCCATGGTTATGTGTCACGACGAAAGGGCTGGGCAAGAAAGAAGGACGGAAATGGAAAAGGAAAGGGGCAAAGGAAAAAGTTCTTCACATCGTTAATTTCTTGGGACCCGTTTTGGCATTTCTGATCGGTCGAGGCTCTAAAGTGGCATGTCCCTTTTTCGATCATGTATCGAACAATGGGGTGAGGAAATGGTTGGTGTGCGGAAGAAAAATGGAAGAGGACGCCCAAATAAGCCAGAGTCGAGCGTCAAATCAACCCCGACCATGTTTGCACTCAAAACAATTTCAAAGCCATATAGTTTCTTTCTCTTTCTCTCCGCTGAGCCCAGGAAAAAGTAGCCACCCTCCAATCCATGACCCGGAGAAATCCACCCGACCAATCCGTTGCACAAAAACCGAGTCCCTCTACACGCAGTTCCTTCAAAAGCAGAGCAAAGCAAATGAGAAAAAAAAGAGAGAAAAAAAAAAACAAGTATAAAAAATTATTACGCCGGTTTTAATTTAATTTCCCTTTGCAGATGCCGCCTTGGCTTCCCGACCTTTCCCCATTCGCTCAAGGATGCTCTCGCGGTCCTTATCGATCTTCAGCTTGGTGATGACGACCTTGGACGGATGGATGCCGATGGGGACGCTCTGGCCGTTGGACTTGTCGCGGGTGACGCGCTCGATGTGCACGACGTACTTGAGGCGGTAGACGCTGACAATTTTGCCCTCACGGCCCTTGTTGGAGCCCCGGACGATGGTGACTTCATCGTCTTTGCGGATGGGTATCGAGCGGACCTAGGTGTTTCCAACAGAATTAGAATCTTCTTCTTCTTCTTTTTCTTCTTCTTCATCCTCATCGCAAATGACCCTTCATGAATCTGGTAAAATCCCTCGTCTTCCTTTCATGTTCGTTCGAATTTTTGGGTCTCATACATTGTGCTTCTCTCTCAGTTCCTTGCTCAATGGGGCGCTCATGATGATTCGTCGTTCACTGGAGGGAGCACTGAAGTGCGCCTTGCGCGACTTCCGCCGTGAAGAGGCGAGATCTATCAAGAAAATAAGGTTGTCAGTATCCCCGTATATATAATTTGAAGACGTCCGTCCAATCTACGATCCCACATCCCCAGTAGTCCGAAACCCGCGTAACAAAAAAAACATAAAGCATACGCACCTCCGTTGACCTTTGCCATTTGTGCAGATCTGAAGGGGGAAATGAGATCTGGCTCCGAAAGGGGGGGGAATGGGAGGAAATGGGGGTGTTCAATTGTCGTCGGCGTCGTCGGCGTCGTCCTCGTTGTCGAGATTTCCTTCAAATCTTTGCCCTTAGATTAATTAGCCGAAAATGTGCGAGAGACTGTGGGTCAGCTGACCTGGGCCTAGGGTTGGCTGACTCAGCAGTTCACTCCGCGTCTGGAGGTCGCGATCCCGTGATCTGGCTTTCAGCCAATAAGCTTAAACATCTGATAACGACTAAGTTACAACACAGGGATGATGAAGAGACAAGATGGCCAGGAAAGGAGTTTCGAGCTACTGCATTATCTATTCCTGGTTCTGTTTATTGCGAATTGCGCACTCTCTGGTTTAAGGTCAAGCAGTACTTCCCCGTCACATAATCGCAGCTCGTATCGACCATATCAAATCCCCTTTACATCATTGCTTCACCTGTTGCTCCCTTCTTCCAATGCCGTACTCCGTGCAGGGTATCAAGTGTAGGCCTGCCATAGCCTGAGAGATGTGATATTTATTTGTTTATTTTTAATTTAAAAATACTCCCCAGCTACATCTTGGTCATGTCTTACCAAGGGTATGGATATACTCCTTATCAGTGCCTGCCTGGTGGGCAGACTGCTCAACCCTCCTCATACTCTCCCCTGCGCCAGATCCCAGTTTCCTCAGCTTCAGCAACTGCAAGTATCCAGCAGACAGCAGATCGAAGCCACGGACAGCAGAGCTATGAGTGGCAAGGCCAGAACACTACCGATATATCCAGCCAAAACGCCCAGCGCCAACCACAGACGGAGAGCTGGCAGCCCTCAAACAACGCCTCGCATAGCTACGGGTATCAGCATCAACAATCAAGCTACCATAGTTCAAATGCCGCGCCCTCAATATCGTCGTCAATATCATCGCCACAAACCCAGCAGTCCCAGCGGCCCCAGCAGGCACATGACCAACTTCTTTCGCCAACTCTCAAAAATATCCAGTACGGTTCTTCCGGTTTGGAACTTATTGCCATGCACAATTCCGCCGCTGATTCGCGAGCTCAGAATAGATCACCGGCAAATGTTGCTCTGCCAGTTGACCGCCCGAACTCTGCTCAACGCTCGAGAACTGCCGCAGCTTCGACCATGACAGCGCTATCTTCCAGCATCCCTCCACCCCGCACAGCTTCCCAGAGACTTTCAACTGGTCAAACTGGCTCGTCCTCCACATCACATTCTTATACTCCAAATTATGGCACGCGTCTGTCCAATTTGTTATCCTCAAATCCCCCCACGGGGCCTTCATCGTCGGCTCACGCGGAGCAGCCATATCATCAACAATTCGATACGCCGCAGTATAGCAGAACGTCAACGGCCTCAGCTCAGTCAAACATATCTAGAAACCAACAGCCTATACCCCAGACCCACAGCACATATTCTCCTACAGTGTCAGACGCTCCAACATCGTCATCAATGTACTATGACTGTTCTATTTCATCGCAACGACAACGCGAGACAGGTTACAGTAATAACGCCAACACCCCTCAGCAAACCCCTGCCATGTCGCATGCCAAAAAGGCCATGTCAAATCCTTCCTACATAAATTCTCCGTCCGAAGATCAGGTGGTAAACACAAACCAATCACAATCATACCAGCCCGCAACGCCAAGCTTTATCGACCCTAGTCAAATCTACAACCCGTACTATCAGGAATACCAGAAAAAGAAAGCTGCAGAGGCAGAAGCGGAAACAGAACGGATTGAACAAAAAGAAATAGAGAAACAAAAGGACGCAGAGAGAGAGAAGGAAGTCGAGAGAGAGAGAGGGGAGGTGGAGAAGGAGAAACAGAAACGAGCTGCTCAAGCTGAAATTAGACTGAAAGTAGCCACTGCGAAGAAGTTTGCTGCTCGCGTTCGTGCAGAAAGAAAACAGGCTGAGAGCCTTGCGGCTGCCAATTCACCCTTTTTGGGAACAGCCAAACTAGGTCGCAAACCCGGTCCGAAGCCTACGACGCAAGCTTCCACTCCCACAGATTCACCACAGGGACAGCCTCAAAGTACTCCGAAAAAGCAGCAGCGTCGGCCGCGTGAATCGCAAGTTAAACCCCGCGCTTCTGCTACCCCCGCTGAAACGGCGGGGGTTCCCTCTCAAGCGCCCCCCGCGCTAACCGCTCCACCTGGCGGAGGTCACAGTGAGACGGCTGCAGCGGCGGCTCAACCCTCAGCTGAAGGAGAATTCGATGAAAATGAGGACTTGGAGATGAAATTGATTTTTGAAAAAATTAAAAAACTCAGATCCAAAGATCCGAGTAAATTCGCCAAGCTATTAGGTGGACTGGAAATTGTACGCAAAATTTTTCTTTTTCTTTTTCCCTATTGTCCCCTTTCTACGACAACACCAGCTAACATTTATAAACCACAATAGCCAGAACCTGCCACTACCCCTCCCCAAGTCGTGGAAGATCAGAGGCCAGCCAAAGCCCCAATATCTGCACCAGCTACTTCTGCTACTGTAGACCCCACAGACAAGGGCAATTCAGTTATTGATCGTGGCAAATTCCCCGCAGTTCAACGCAAACGAAAGTCAACAGTCGTAGATGTAGTTAATCATGGATCTCATTCTTCACCTACTCAACATGATACGCAGCGGTCCACTCCACTAGCACCAAAAACCAATAAGAATGACCGACCTACGCAAATGGGCGAGGATATGAAAACTGATAAGCTCATAGATTCTAATAAATCACAGCCTGCACCATTGCCAGCTCCAGCTCCAGCTCCAGCTGCAGCACCACTCGCCCAACATGAGCCTGAGCGGGCAAAGGAAGAACCCCCTAAGGCTGCTACGATTTGGCCTGAACCGAAGCGATTAGCTCTAGCCCTGGCAGCTTCGCAATATATTGATGAAGTCGTTACTAATATCAACAAGGGCAAGAATTGTCTTCTTGAACTGGTATTATCTCTGATAGGCCAGAATCCAAGCTACATTGAGCTCTGCGGGATGCTAGAGTCGCGGGGATACAGCTTGAATCGTGTTCATTTTGCAAAACATCTACTTAAAGCTGTGCCGGAGCTGACAAGCAATTCCAGCTCCTCTACTCGTCAAAACCCGCTAGCAAATGGCCCTACCATTGGGCCCGCATCTGCTCCTTACCAAGAACAGGCGCTGCCTCCCCCGCCAGTTGCACAAATTCTGCCACCGATTCAATATGTAAGCCCCTATGCCGGAGTGGCTCCAATGAATAATTCTGGCCACGTTCCCCCAGTAACCTCGGCTCCACATGGATCTGGGACTCAAGCTCTTGGAAACCAAACACGGAAACCAGCTACACCATCAACATCCATGCTGCCACCAACCAATGGAACCCCTGGATATTTTGAGACGTATCAATTTCCGGTATCAGTCCCGCCAAAGAACCGAGTTCCAGGCTTCCTAGGATCTCCTCCATTTCCACCTACAGTTTCAAAAGCGAAACAAGCACCTGGACCAGCAGGGCCTCGTTCGCAGCCTAAAGGGCCACCAGTGTTTCGACACAGCATAGGCGGTCCGGTTCCAAGCCCAATTGGAGGCAAACTAAAACCCAAACTCCGCATCCCTGCACCACCTGCTCATGTGCCCTCTCCTGGTTCCAAGGAGGCACTGGCTAGAAAACGCACGTTTGCAGAGATTGTGGATTTTACGCAGCTTTCAAGTGACGATGACGATTCACCACCTCCCCCCAAAGCACCGCGCTTAGAGGACGTGCCTCCCCAAGGCGATACAAATGTGGATGTGGGTACCCAAGACGTGCCAGCATCTGCAGCGGAAACTCCTGAGACTGCTGGAGCACCGACAAAAAAGCTAGATTTATCACAATTTAGAATGCCAGATGCGGATTCCTCTACAAGCAATAATGAAGCACTGCGGAGGCGTACCGACATCGTCAGGACCCTGAATAAGGCGGAGGCTTTGAAAACTCGTTACTACGATCCGAAAACTATCGCGAGAGATCTCCTAATTGCAACTGGCCGCCACCCCACAGAGCGTCCTCTGAACCAGCACCTTTCAAAGCTGCGGGATAATTTCCCTGCTGTAGAGAACTCATCTGACCTACGAACGTTCCGCTGGGACTTTGTCGATCCGGGCGGGCCTCCACCACCTGAAGTTCCTCTTGTTTCCCCTGATCACAGCCCGCCAATATGCCAAGCCGCCAATATGTCGCTTATCTAATCAAGATTCACGTGATCTGCCAAAGGACGCTAGCGGACCTTCCACTCGACCTTCTCAGTTCCCTCATACTCCATCACAACTGCGCATCTCTCAGACCGTCAACAACAGCGATGACGTGTCACCTCAGGTTCAGCAAGAGAATAACAAGATCAATAATATTGATATCTCTGTGATGAGCTCCACGCCCCCAATGTCTGGGTCTCGTCGACGCGGACGACCGCCAGGCGCGAAAAACAAGCTCATAGTCGCAGATCGAGTCGAGGTGGCGATCCCCACGAGCTCATCGCTAAAGGCTGCTCAAAGGCCATATCGCACGTATAAATGCGAGTGGAAAGGCTGTGAAGCGCAGCTTCACAACCTCCAGACGCTCCGAAAGCACGTCACTCGCCTCCACATCCCCAGAGACAAGATGATAGGCACGTTTTGCTTATGGGCTGGTTGCAGCGGTAGCGGGAATACGTTCACAAATGATAATCTAAACGATCACGTGGAGAAGATACATTTAAGCGCCCTTGCATGGACGCTCGGGGAAGGCCCTGGGTCTGTAAGATCTGGTGAGACAGGAAAATTACTCAGCCACCCAATTATTGTTTCTTAAAAAAAGAGAAGATCGAATTTTTTTCTTCTTTAGAAAAAGAGAAACAATAGACACTATAATAAAGCTAGAAATTCTCATTTGTGTTTTTTCTCTCTCTCCCATTCTAGATCATCGAGATTACAGGATCGACGACTACCTGAATGACAGCAATGGACGCGCCATCATCGCCCGGGCAACCACCGAAGGCACACGGCCTACCCTGATTCTCCCCGCAGCATACAGATCCATCCGATCCTTCAACAAGATGTACGGAAACGAGAGCGATAAAACGAAGGCGCTCGAGGTGATGCGCGCGCTGGAGATGAAGCAAATGAGGATTGGAACGGGTCTGGGGCGAGGCGGGTGTACATTTATGAATGATAAGAGGCAGGAAACGGTGGCGTCGTTTGAGAGCATTTTTGAGATCGTGCCGGATGATAATGATGGTCTTTAAACCAGGATTTATTTACGGAAATATTTTACGAATGGTTTCATCGGGTTTATTGGTATTGTTTTTATTGAAGTTTTGCTCCTTTCTGGCATGTTGATTCTTGCCAACAGATATCATGGTTCCAGCGATTTCGGGAAGTGCATGGTGTTTTTTAAGAGAGGGAAAACCGGTTGATTTTATGTTTTTTCTCTTTTGTATTTTTTATGGGTTCTGCGCAGGGAGTTTTCGAAGCTAGGTGCATGTACTGTACATTTGAATATTGCAATGCGTGAGCAAGATACCTGCCAACAACCCAAATGGTTCTCAGATCAGATTTATCCCCAGATTTTATGTGAGAAAGGTCAGTCGTAGCTTGGAAATCAGATTCGCACCATCGTACATATGAAATTCAGGAATGGCATCGTATCCATGACAAAAACATGCAAGGTGCATACATTTTGGACATGAGCACTACGGTAAGCAAGGCGCGCTCCCATCCCTGCCCTACATGCCCATTCATCAGAAAAAAGAATCAAGTAATTGATAAGAACTCCCATCATATTATCCCATACATTCCCAACCAAACCAATCAGCCTCTGGTACCGATTCCGCCTCTGCCTCCGGGCGCGCAATCCATCCTCCAGGTCTCCCATTTACCCTTTCCTACCCGATAACCCTCCACCGGTCGCATCCTGTTTAACTGATGTAGGGGGAACACCATGCTTGGGCGAACTTGCTGATGCGCGAGATTGTACGGACGGGCTGCTGGCGGAGGAATTGGAGGCGGCTGAGGAGGAAGAATCTTTGGCGTTGACTTCGAGGTAGTGGTAGAGGACGATGAGGAGCATGGCGCAGGAGCCGAGGAAGATGGCGAGCTGGTAGAGTTGGTCGTCTGAGATCATTTTGGAGGTTGTTCTTTTGCTGCGGGTGTTAGGCTTTCAGCGAATTGATATATATAGGGAAGGGAAAAAATAGGACGTACAAGCTGAGTGCAAGATTCGATATGTTGTATTAGAATGTATTTCAGACAATCGGACAAAAGGTCCGTATCACGCAATTTCTGGGCTGTCAGATCACAGCTAGCAGCAATATCAATCTGTTGACGTGCACTCTCTGTTGTGTCTGATATAATGTTTCCTCTAATGTATGGAGTAAGTAACGATATAGATATAAAGTTGACAGTTGACACCTACAGTTTGGCCAGTTACACGCACATCCCAGCTGTATTGCCACACCTGCCAAGCGCCCTCCTTTGCCGCCAAACAATCCCCCACCACCGCCGCCTCTTGTTCTTTCCAACACGCTCACATTTTTGCTCCACACCTCAAAAAAAAGCCAGAGCAAGAACAAAAAACTCTCGACTACACTTGTCTTCTCTCCTATATAACCCCTTATCTATCCCCAGTGCTGGTCCTGGCTAAATCACCATATCTATACCACGTTATATTGCACATCCCCCGCTGGCTGTAGGGGCCCTCTGTGCAACGCGGAATCCTGCTTTTAACTGTCTTTAAATGTCTTGAAGCGTATATCTATTTAAATACGTACGGATTTGAAGAGCAAAACGACCCCGGAATAAAAATCACCCCACACACAACGTCAAAAATGCCGCCCAAAAAAGGAGCTGATCAGCCGAAGAAGACGAGGGCTACGGTGGACGATAAAGTGAGCCGTTAAAATATCCGTTGCTGCTCTTGGTGCTGCGGTCCACTTTAAAGGAGCAATGTTTGCTAACGAATTGATATTCATCTCTTCTAGACCTTTGGCATGAAAAATGTACGTTTCAACCCTATCCAGATAATCCCATACACAGTACACATACACGGAATAGGAATAAAAAATAGGAATCTGGGGACGCCTTCCAAGATCTCGACTGGGGCTAGATAAATATACCGAATCTACTCTCGACCTACCATGTTCTATAACTAACTTCGAATCAATATAGAAAAAAGGAGGCAGTGCAAAGAAACAAATAGCTCAGCTTCAGGCGCAAGCCCAATCAAACAAGAACGCCGACGAGAAAAAGAAGGAAGCCCAGCGGCTCCAACGCGAGAAGGATAAGGCTGCCGCTGAGCAGGCCAAGCGGGAAGCTGCAGAACTCTTCAAGCCCGTCCAAGTCCAAAAAGTTCCATTTGGCGTCGACCCCAAAACCGTCCTCTGCGTCTTTTTCAAGAAGGGCAGCTGTGAAAAGGGCAAACGATGCAAGTTCAGCCACGACCCAGCTGTAGAACGAAAAGCACAGAAGAAGGATCTGTATTCCGATAGCAGAGCTACGGAAGAGGACAAGACGAAGGACTTGATGGATAACTGGGACGAGGAGAAGTTGCGGAGTGTCGTGTTGAGCAAACATGGTAACCCAAAGACTACGACGGAAAAGGTGTGCAAGTATTTTATCGAAGCTGTGGAGAATCAGAAATATGGCTGGTTCTGGGTGTGTCCGAATGGCGGCGATAAGTGCATGTACAAACACAGTCTGCCACCCGGGTATGTTCACGTTTTTTCTTATTCAATCTGTTTGGGTTTCTTGATTTTCTAACTCGTGCAACAGCTTCGTCCTTAAAACCAAAGAACAAAGAGCTGCAGAAAAAGCTCTCATGGACAAGTCCCCCTTGAAAACCCTCACCCTCGAAGATTTCCTCGAGTCCGAACGCCATAAACTCACAGGCAACCTCACGCCGGTCACCCCGGAAACATTCGCCAAGTGGAAACAAAGTCGTCTCAACAAGAAAGCCGCGGAGGAAGAGGCTCGCAAAGCGAAGGATGCCAGCGGCCGTGCCATGTTCGAAAGCGGTGATTGGAACGCCTCCGAAGACGAGAGTGAGGATGGCGATGATGATGACTATGATAACGACGGAGATGAATGGAATATGGAAACATTGCGCAACGAAACCGAACGGCTACGAGAACAATCGGAGGAGGAGCGAATCGCAAAACTCCAGGGAACTTCTTCTGCGGCTCTTACGAACGGTGTTGGTTTAGAAAACCGACCAACTCCTGTCGATGGAGCTGGATAAAACGTAAATACAAAAGCAATGCACACTCTAGACACCCTTTCCTACCAAGGGAAAAAGTGGATTTTCAGTGATGACGACGTTGTTCGAAATCAAAATCAACACCCAGTCATTTTATATGATGTCGGCTCTCGTTTGTGTCCTTTTGCAACCCGGTGTCCTTGCCCCGCCATCCAGAAAAGTTCGCGGTCGGTAAGCCCAGGTTCAGCAACTCAGGAGCACCAATGTCCCTGCACCGGTTATGCTAAAGATCACAAGTAGATTGCTTGATTTTGATTTTGATTTTGATGTTTTATTTTTTATGATAAAGAATGCGAGATGTGATATTAGCGTGGATTAACGGGGGCATTATGATATACATTTGCTTTTCTCTTTGCCTGTATTGATTTTGGTTCGACCTTGCTTTCATTCTTTTTATTTCCTCTTGTGCTCAAAAGAAACATAAATTCCCTACCACAGAACGGGAATGCTGTCGCATTTGCCTGGCCAGTTCCTACGCTTCTTTGGAAATCCGCTCCCTCTCGAGCAAATTAGATCATTCTTTTTCTCCACTTTTTTCTTCTTGCTCCCCTGTGTGTGTCTCTTTTATTTTTTTAATTTCCATTTTCTGTGTTTCCACGGATGTTTCCCACGGCAATTGCTATTTCAACCTTAAATCTAACTACCGATTCCATTAAGGGTTCTCGACTTTTGGCCCAGACGAAAGATACAATACGCACTCCGGGTCAGTGTTCAGTACTCAACCAACAACAAGAGTGTCAAGGCGAGGTTGCAAATGCCAGTAATGATATCAATCACATCAAATGTGTATTGTACTTCATATGCGATGTCAGAATCTTAGAGAAAATGGATGTCTGATAAATATACAAAATGGAAGGCTTGGTCTAATGGATATTCATAAACTGATTGCCTCTTCTCTTGTCTTGTACCTCAACCAGGTATCCAGAATTTCAAAGAATGTTCATGATATTTTTCTTTCAGTGGGCTCAAATCATAGCATGCCTTTATTCGTTTGCCTCATGATGAGGTGCATAAGTATTGAATGCTCTGATATGGGTTAGATACAGCACCGAAGCATGCTGGCTTTTAGACAAAGCTCACCCTGGCTGGAACTATTTTTATCATATTTTTTATTCTTTCCTCCACCTACTATGACTTTCATTTCATCTCCATCCCACTCTTTTCCAGGCGACCCATAAAGAATCTCCAAGTGGTCAGGGTTCCATTACTGGAATAATCCTCATATTCCTATTACCTACTATCTTCTCCTTACATTAGACACCCATACAAAGTCATAGTCTTCTTTCATCTATATATATATATATATGAACCATAGACCCGTCAAATCCTCCTTCACGAGGCTCAGGGAAAGGTTATTACCGACACTTCCAAACTTCCCGCTGATGGAGTTGTTTCTTTCATAACTGACTGCGGAACCTCACCTTTTATGTCTTGAATCTATACTGTCTGCTCTCCACTACTCCTCGGATCTTCGATTCTCCCTTATTTCGACGCGCGCTTTGCGTAGCAATATCCAAGCCGTACCATTTTCAAATGTTTTGGGGATATAATGCAAGCTGACTATGTCCCTTCGAGCATCCTATAAAAGTCTTTCTCCAGTGCCTCCCAAATGCACTTTTAAGCACATAGTTGTTTAAGAAACCTGCACGTTTCGAATTTATTTGGAAGCTATTGGCTTTTGCTTCCCTCCATGCCTCACGTTTGTTAGCCATGGACAACCGTCCCCGAAACCCTACCCCCGACCCGGGTAGCCCATACAAGAAGTCACATCCAGTCCTCAGAAGCTCCGCTAGCCACGAGACATTCCCAATATCAAACCCTAGTGAGCAAAATACAATTCGCTATTTGAATGAGAAATATATATATCCCTAAAACAATCCTACTTTTTATCATTAACTGTATCATAGAGACCGGATCCAAGAGGCCTAACGACAGCAACGACCCAGATAAATATTCCGAGCCCGAGGACAATCTACATGATGAGTCGAGTTGGAGTCGGCGTCCTGCGCATCGTTCCCCGCGTATTCTAGAGTCCCTGGATGATATTGAACTAGCTGTTGCCAGCAACGCCCGTAATCGGACAGCCTCAGCATCCGTGGATACGCAACCACTACAACCTCGTCGATTCTATGCTACTGGTTCTGGGTCGCCAGTACTGAAATCGGAGGGCTATAAAGATGGCCGTAGCTCACTAGCTACAGAACCTAAACAGCACCCACACCTAAAGCGCCGGGGCTTCGGAATTTACTCAGACCCAAACCTAGACGCTGAAGCAGACACAGAAGAAACTTCCGAGATTCCTAACAAGCAACAGCATTTACCCCCGGCTTCCTTAAGCCCCATTGACAAAAATAATAAACGCAACCATCATCCCGGAATTAACGATAACGACAAGGATAAAGAAAGCAACAAAGAGAACATACCCCCTGAAACCACCATACCACTGGAAGAGGGAGGGCCACGACGACGCGGGCGTAACAGACACCGGCGACCACTGGGGTTACTGAACCCATCTGATTTCTACCTTGTCCATGCAGGCATGTGCCCGAACTGCTCGGGAAACGGGATCGGGACGGGGATCAGCCATTTGCAAATGAATGGTGATGATGGGGATGTGTTTTTGGGCGGCTCAGGGGGTAGATGGGAAAGCTGGGGCCAGTTACGGTGTTCGAAGCGTTGGAAGTGAGGGTTTTCCCTTGTTTTGCTCTTCGCGGCAGGAGTTTGGACATTTTGCATTGTTTGGTAGTCACGCGCGGAAGAGTGTTTTTTATCTTCTTTTATCTATTTCTATTTCTTGAAGTTGGCATTTCCTACACTCTTGGCTTTGGACATATTGAATATTATGAATCTCAAACATATATCTCCTGTTTATTTGTCGTTGAGGATATGCTTCCCCTGATTTTATTTACTTGTGCCGTTTCTCCTTTCCTTCTATTCTCAAGGAACAGAAGCTGGTGGTCAAAAATTGGATGTCCCTATTTTCCTCCCAAGATCTCTCACTTTTCAATTCTACACAACCTCTCGACGAGTCAACCACCTACCAAGCAATAACAGGTTTGACCGCAGTACCATCAGCCATCTCTCCCAAGGCTCGTTGAAACTCCTCTGCCTCAAACATCTTGACTAATTTCTCCAGCGGTAGTTTTCCCTCCCTGTACCATCGTATCATCTGCGGTATATACTCCTTGGGCACCGTGTCACCCTCAATGGTGCCCGTGATGCTCTTCCCACTTACCATCAAGGGGCCAAGCGGCACGCTCAATGCTGTCCCGGGTGCTGGGCTTCCAATCTGGATATAGTGGCCGCGGGGCGCCGTGAATGCTACTCCAGCTTCGATAAGCGGCAGGACCCCTGTCGTGTCGACTGTGATGCTCGATCCAAGACTCTCGTCCGTTATGCCACACACTGCCTGTTTAACCTTATCCATATCCCCGTCCATCGCTGTCGTGTTGATGACATGCGTCGCGCCAAGCTCCTTCGCCAGCTCCATGCGACTGGCAATCTTATCAATCCCAATAATGATTTTACAGCCCCTTATTTTCGCGGCCATGATGGCACTGAGACCCACGCCCCCAAGGCCGATGATGGCAACGGTATCGTTGGGCCGCGCATTGGCGACATTTGTGATAGTTCCGCAGCCAGTCTGCACACTGCAGCCTAGTGGTGCGAAGATTTTAAGCTCTTCCGTGGATCTTACAAGGCCGCCCACGTTTACAACTGAGCTCTCAGCGGCGATCGTGAGGCTGGCAAAGCTGGATTGGCCAAAGAAGGAACCGCGTATGGACGGTTCCTGTTGGCCCAAAGATCCAAGTGGCGGGGAAGAAGAGAAATCCTTTGACCCGACGAAGTTGAGTTCACTGAATCGGGTACAATGAGCCAGATGCACAGTTGCACATAGACGACATGCTCCGCATGATGCGAAAGAGAGAAGAACAGGATCTCCGCACTTTGCGATTGTAACATCGACGCCGATGTCTTCTACATATCCAGCACCTGATTGCAATCAAATGTCAGTTCCACGGCAATCCCAATATCAACAGCACAAAACAAGAAGCATAATAATTTTACACACCTTCATGCCCTAATATCTGAGGATACCCGCCAAACATCTGAGCCAATTCCGCCATATGCAAATCCGTATGGCAGATCCCCGCAGCAACAACTCTCACGAGTAACTCTGTTTTCCCGAGCGCACGGAGCGACACCTGCTCAATCTGCCATGGAGTTGATTTCGCAGGGCCGCGGGCCACGATGGCGCGCGGGATAGGTGTTGGGGATGGCATATTTTCTGTTCTTTCTCTTGTACCGGTGCGGCGGAAGTTTGTCTAGAGGAGGGAAGAAGACGAGGGTGGGCGAATGATATTACAAACTATAATAACTATTAGTGTAGATAGGTATGCGAAAGCAGATAGCAACCTGATGGTGTTATTTTGGTAGATCGTAATATTTCCCATCCTTACGCAGAAGAAGTTGGGTTATAATACAAAAATAAGGAGACATAAATGTACCCGCCCATACCTAGAACAAGCGGGGTCTTCACCCTAAGTCCTATATAATTTCCATCACAGACAATATGCCCCTTCTCAACTGCTTCTCAGCACTCTCGCCCTCAAAAGAGGGGGAAAGAATGATGGCTCTGGTGCATTCAGTAGGATTCAAAATCATGGCTATTTTGCAGGATGCAGCCCATACCAGAGAGCTAACTGGTTCACTCTGCTGATGATGTGCAGATTATTCCCCTGCATTCAAATACCTTGTCTGGAGGATAAGATGCAGGCGAGCAGCTCGGCGCAAAAAGTGTTTACCATAGGCTAGATCAATGCCTCGGTAAAGTATCTAACTATCAAGAGAGTTAACTACTTCCCCCACAAAGACCACTTTGGTGGGTAGTACTGGCCACCAGCTGGAACCATGCCAGCACTTAAATCACTTCAAAATAATTCAGGCAAAGTTTCAAGAATTGCAGAAAAGTCACCACACAATCCTATATTAGATTCAATGATCTTCTCAGGGCATATCTTAGAATCTTTTGAGTTCTCTGCTATTCTTAAAAATATAAAAATATGTTTAACAGTGAATCATTCCAAAAGGAGTTGTAGTGCTGGCATGGGTTCCAGCCGGTGGCCAGTACTACCCACCAAAGTGGTCTTTGTGGGGGCTTTGCGCGAGTATCTCCTCCCAGCTTGCAATGTGGAGAAGGCCACTTATTAACTAGTCAGTTCTTAGTTTCATCAGCCAAGCCAGGCGATTAGCTGTCCTAAGACAACCCCAGAATGAGCAGCACTAGGGATGGTGGAAGCAGAGACAACTGTGAATATAGTATTAAACTGGAACAAGGAATTTGTGAGGACAATAGAATCATCAGCTTGTTACTATTCTCACTCTTCATGGATCACAGTATGCATTGTGTTCACTAGACTGAAGATAATGAAGGAAGCCCGAAGACAGAAGTTCAGACATGATTGTGCAAACATGCCAACCACTATCCCACAAAATATTATCCAAGTCAAGAGTCAGTTCATTCAAGTCACCCTCATCTACATCTATCCCACGAAATCGTGAGACGCGGGAGATGGTAGGGAGGAAACTTTGGGTTGTGTAAGTTGAGGTTTTGAATACATACGGTTGATTTGAGGGAAGTGCTGCGTTTCCTTTGCGAGTTTTCGAAGAGCCGCACTTTCCCTTAAAACCTATCCACCTGAAGTGCCAATTTCAAGTTTGATTTTATGTTACGTTGCCGGTTCTCATTTCTTGTCTTTCGCCATATATGGTCGAAGTCGGATGGGGTTGTCGTGGAACCTAGGTAGTGAGATGTTAGCTATAGTCATTCATTCATTCATTCAAGAATCAACAGGGCGAGCTACATTTATTGAGAAACTGTCCTTATCTGTTGTTTCACGAGGTGTTTGAGTCTGAAATAGCGAATGGTATACATACAATGTTCGAGATGAAACGGGAAATATTAATATATATTGGCAATGCTCCGAAATACTAAGATGGCAGGTATATTGAAAAGGGGGTAAAATCCCCTGTCAACCTTTGCTCTGCATAACACCCTAAACTCAAACGCCCCGATACCGACTTCAAACATTCATGGATATCAAACCCTTGCTTCATTCGTCAAGAGACCAAAAATTAAAAGTATGACATACTGCTACCAAATCATTTCTCGAGTAAGTCAGACCACTCCGGAATTTCCTTAATGAGACTCCACATGAACTTCTCCACCTTGACCGCACACTTGGTATATACGGTTGTTGCATCATTATACTGCCGACAATTATTAACAATCAATTTGAGGTCGGCGACAAGGTCTTTTGGAGTAGCATAAACGTCCTGCTCCAACCTTTCTTCTATAGTCGACAGATCCATTGGTGTTGTAATGACTTCATAATAATCAGGGACTTCGTCTCTGTTGACCGGATTAAGGAAGGGCCATGCTTGTTTGTGGTTTTGGATCTGATACAGAAAACGTCGAAGTTCACTGAAATGAGGTCCGTGGCGGGGTTCTCGGGCTAATTCGTCCATGTCTGGAGACCAGCCAGTTGCCCGAATGGCAGGATTGGAGAGGGGATCAATTGGAGTGACAACACCGCTGTTGGCCCATTGCTGAGGCGGCTGATGGACGATATGGCTTTTACTCATGGAACGAATTTTTGCTCGTACGGTTTCCTTCTGCTTGAGAAGCATACGGCTAACTTCGAGATAACGTATTCGTGGAAGCATGGAACATTGCATGAGTGTCCCCCCTTCGTAATCCTTGATATACCCCTTCCAGATAGACTTGTCGAGAGAGATCTCTTTGGTAAAACCTTGCTTTTGAAAATACCCCGTGGCATAATTATCTGCGTAAGTTAAAAAATGCATCACTGGGGAGGTAGCTTTGACATAATCCTTGAAATGGGCCATGAGATGCGCCCCATATCCTTTCACCTGTTGATCAGATGATACCGCGCAGAAAACGATTTCAGCAAACTTGCGGTCTCTGAATTCTCGGAAAGATATTCCGCCAATGACCTCCAGAGGCGTTTTGACGATGGCGATAGACAAATGAGTGCGATCGTAGACAAGACGAGCGATGTAATCTTTGGGCATTTTAGGCAGTTGCTTTTGAAACAGGCATTTGAGACCTGTAAGGATAATCCAGCTCTCTCTACTACCATCATTGTTGACAACTCGGAATTCGAGCTCGCCATTTCGTTCTTCTAAAACTGCAGGCTTTGGAACAGTTAGAGCCATTTTCTTAATATTAAAATGGTACTAGAATACCTTCTCCTTGAAAGAAATCCTCCAGCTTGTAGCCGGAGTTTGGACATCATGAAAGCTTTTCTTTCTTTTGGTATCACGGGCGGTATTCACTTCCTCAGACGGGGCGCGCTTTGCGGCGACTGTATTTTGGCCACGTTCGACTGGAGATGATTGCGATTCCGTTGTATCCATCTTGTCCATCTGCGTTGAATGCCGGCGAAGATGGACTTTCGATAGGTAACATTCGGAATTCGTATCGCAGTGCTTACTCTTGAATGATGGGAAGTGTTGAGTAAAGTCGCATATCCAGTTGACTGTACTCCGTAGAGTTCATGGATCCATGTATAGTATCTTTACTTCCCGTGGACCTAGGCAGTTAGTTCACGCTAGCTTGAAGAAGAATGGGGGGGGAACGATGGCGGGTCCATTGGATGCCCAGGCGGCTGGCTGGTTGGTTGGTTGGTTGATTGATTGATTACCTAATGAACGCTAATTATAACTAAGTTAGCTAACTAGTTAACTAGTCAGCTCAACTAACTAGAATCACTAGAATCACTCGAACTAATAATAGCTGTGTGTACACCCCGTGAGGCTGCCATCCATGACTGCCAGAAGAGCACCCCTTGCCACTGCTTTCATGAACTGATATTGAACATCTCCTGATCACCTCTCTGCTCAGGCAACCATGTGACTGATTTAACAATGAGAACAGAATGATAACTACTTCATCGACTCGGTATTCCGTGCTGGTCAATTTGCAACTACCGATAAAGTGTCTGGGTAACTATCATTCTGCCTTGCATATGATGCTTGGAGAGCTTGAGGGTTCCAATGCATCTACACGATCTCGTTGATACCGCAGTCGCCCAGTGTTCTTTTTCAGTACGGTAAATTCCAGAAAGATAGAGATCGCTAAGGGTAGGAGATCTTGAAATATTGACATATTGCTGCTCTACTGATGGAAACACTTCAAATTTATATACCAAGTACATTCACTCGAATGCCGAGACACCGTATATTGTTCTTGTGAGTATCGAACGTGGAATCAGCTCGGGTGCAGGCTGAATTAGGCAGCTGTAGGAAGGGCATCCCGGCTTGGTTGCGAGTCTGTGTGCTGCCTACCATCCACTATGAGATTTGAACCCCTAGCAAGGGCATGAGTGGACCATGCCTCTACCGGTATAAGGCTGGGTGCTTTGTCGTTTCGAAACACGTTAGTTTAACTGCAAAAGATGTCACAGCATCCACCACCCAACAATCCCGCTGTTGGATGTTCTCCAGATTGGATGCAATTACAGCAAACCAGCACTTAAACGCTGATATTCTGCCGGCTCGCAAACAGTAAAGCGGAATTACAGCCCTAACCCCAAAGAACCCAAGAGAATGATTTGAAATGCCAGTCTGCGGAGGCATTTGTTCGGCCATTTGGGGAGCAGGTTGTGAGAAGGAGCTCACTCGGGAAGTTGCTTGGCATGCGCAGAATGTTCGCAAGCAAGCCTTACTACCCCTGTCGGTCGTCAGTTGAGGAGCCCCGGAACATCAGGAAGCATTTCATCAAAAACTAGGTAAGAATTGATGGGGTGGGCGACACTTTAAAACTTGGTATGCGTTGTCATCTGCGAAGGCATCCAGGCCTAGCTTTTTACCGTTTACCCCAGAACAAACCTGCCTGGACTCCACCTTGGGAAGTAAGAGTACAGATCTCCTGCCGTTTTGCCTACTCACTTAGTACTTGCCTTTGAGTTCATCAAGAGACTGTTTCAGATCACGGAGAGAATCTCGAAGCTGATTGTAAATTTTGCTAGCGGAAGTAAACAAACAGCAAGACAACAAAACATCATATGTGATTGAGCCTCAATCATCAAACGTCCCGTCCAGTGTGATGGTATGAGTAGCTCCAAAGGTATGGAATGTGACGGGGCATGTATTGGCATCAGACTGATGTGGAAGGTTCTGAGGAATTACAAGCCAAGGATACGGCAATGATTCTGAAAAGTTGGTGTTTTTCAAGAAACAAAGAATTTGAGAATCATGATAGAAAGTTAGAGAACACTGGTCTGAGTCTCTCATCAATGAATCAACAGAAGAAGCTCCGCTGTTTGAGCAGACGCCTGCTTGGAAAGCATAGCCAATCTCTTTTGGGAGCATTTTGAAAGCCTGGTTGGCATGCCTCATATCAAAAATGTGGACTTTCAGTGTCACCAGGGACCCTTTATGGCCAAAGGTTATAAATTCCGCCTGCACGGTACTATGTAGAGAGTGATAGACACAAGTGCGACTGGTCGCGAACTAGATATTCGTTTCGGTATGGAAGTAGGGAACCGCATGATGTCAAAGACCACAGTCCACGGTGAGGAGGACTTGGAACAAAACGATGGATTATTAAATAGGGAGCGCATGAATATTTATCCGACACCATTTTCGTTGGTGCTTGTCCCGATCCAGCCAACTACACTGAGGGTGAATCTTGAAACAAGATATATTACGGTGAAAATAAACTGGCTAATTAATTAAAAAAATCATGAGCCTGTAAACTGAACTCACCACAGAAAACAAATACATGAAGGATTAACCTTGCTCGCTGTCTTCTTTTCATGTGCTATAAGGACTAAAAGCAAATGAAATGAATCAAGAGAAGGTTCTTCCTTGAAGCCAACTAAAGTCGAGGTGGTGGAATATATTATATAGTACACATTATAAAAACTACGTACATTGTTATGTGAACCAGCTTCTCAGCACGTACTCTAGACAAGAATGAAATAAGGAAAACAGCTTAGAAGATATAAAAGATAACATCAGCTCCCCTCGGCAGTTTTTTCGAGAGTTCCCCATTTTATCCAAGAGTGCAAAAGCAGGGAGAAAAGAGTAGATGAATTAAATAGTTGTAAAAAGTTAAGTAAATTTTTTTTAAAAAAACGGCTCATTTTCACACATCCTATCCTATCAAATTTAGAACTTTTACTATCTCCTTCTGGTTCATGAATAAAGGTGATATTTTTTGCTTCTTCTTCTTGTCCTCGTAAATTAAAAAAGTGTTGCGTGTGTAAATGTCCCTTCAAGGAGAACTGAGGGGGGTTTTGGTTTCGAGGGGAGGTTGCCAAAAAAAATTTAAAAAAAGAAAAGGCTGCCTCCTCACACATACATTCCCCCCCCCCCCCCCCCCCTATGCACCGCAAGAAATTCCTAAAGTTTCGGAAAAGTACTAAGAACATAAGTTGACCGTTGATCATTGATCGTTGACCGCTGTAAGGGGTTGATGACATGTCGACATTTATTGGCGAGACATAAAAAATGGGAGGAGTAAGTTGAAGGCCACCCGGCAGTCAACTTAATATTGGAAAACTGGCGATACATAACTGACTGGAAAGGACAAAAGACAAACACCACACAAGGCATTAAAGAAGAGGGAGATGAAAAAAGAAGAGACAATAACATGAGAACACGTTTAAGCCACCTCCTCGATCTTAGGCTTTGACTCCGCACTGCCTTCTTCCTCCAATGCAGGCATATCATCATCCTAAATTTTAGATTCCATTAGCTTGCCCCCTTTTATTAATAAATTCTTCGCGAATAATTTTCGTTCGGGGAGTTGTCACATACCGATCCCTCATCATCATCACCACCCTCCTCGCCCATTCCACCCAAGTCACCCATACCCGGCATCCCGCCCATACCAGCGCCTAGTTTAGAGAAGTCAATGCCACCCATGCCGTCACCCATGCCGCCCATTCCACCCATACCTCCCATTTCGCCCAGGTTGCCGTAGTCATCATCAGGTGCGGTGTCCTGTTCGTCCTCATCAACCCACTATACCCATTATTGTCAGTAGGTATACTACAATATATATATATAGGTTACATCCAGGCAAAATTTGCTCTAACCTTATCAAAGTCCGTCTTGAGGAAATGGACCTTCTTCGACTCCTTCAAGAAGCGAGGCCAGTATTCGTCCTTGGTTTCCTTCTTCCGTAGCACGAGGTCGACGCCGCGCGGGGAGTGATGCGATTTGGAGTTATCAACGTCAATCTCGCCGTACAGCTCCAGATCGACCTTGTAGTCGACCTTCTTGGTGTCTGAGTGGCCCGAGAAGGAAATGGAGGTTGGGGTGAGGGAGAGTTTCGCGGAGGAAGGGGAGACATCGGGGACACCGAGGTGGACGTAGAGGACGTTTTTTTCGGGATCAGTGCTTGACGAGCGCTGAGCCCAGAGGACTGTACCAAGGATATACTGTTAGGATAGTGATCTATGATAATTCGCAATTCCATAAGGAGAGAGATATATATTTAAATATATATATTTATAGCTATTATGAGGGGTTATCTGAGTGGTTGAATGAGAGACACACCTTCTGGGGTTTGAGTAGCAGCCATTGTGAGAGAGAAGAGACAGAGACGAAGACGGGGAGATAGAGATGTGGGGGAGAGTGTGAGAGAGAAAGCTGAGTGTTGAGTTGTTTTTATTGTTGTTGTTTGTGGTGATCGTTAAAAAGTGGTAATAGTTGTGATAGTTGGTGGAGGTGAGCTTTTCCCTTTTTGTGCCACTGCTGCTGCCGTTTGGAAAGTACTGGAACCGCATAGACAGCGGTCACGTGAAATGATCGCCGAACCAGTCTGACTCAGCAGCCATGTGACTATGATGTCGGAGAAGGAAAGAAAGAAGAAGACATTACACTGCAACATATGACGACTACAGGTTGTTTTGTTCAGATATTGATATTGATATATAAGGATAATAAGGATAGAGTATCACCATTACAAGATTGTCATTACCTCTCCTACTGCTTTTTACCTAACCAACATTACTCACCAACAATCGAGGGGCGAAGGAACCTTGCAAGGCATCAATGAACACCACCACCGCCAGCAGCTAGTGCTCTCTTTATACACACATCACATACGGAAACAATTACCCGTGAACCAAAACACATCTATCCCCAGGCCTTGTGGCCAATCAGCCCTCAATGGAGTCCCTCAAAGCAGTGTTTTTCGGCCCAGATCCCGCCGCCCAGGTATGCGGCTGAAACTATCTCCTATCTTCTCTTAAAAAGCAAATGTCCGCACGATTGCGCTAATGACAGACATGATTTACAGATGAGAAAATGCAACAATCTCATCCGTGCCAACGCCCGCAAATTAGATAGGGACATCACCCAACTTAAAGCGCTCGAGATCAAAACGAAACAATACATCGTCGCCGCCTCGCGACGGGCAGAGCGCAACCCATCGCAGGCCGCGCAGGCCGCTAAAGAATCCCGCATATTCGCCCGTGAGATGATCCGTATCCGGAAACAGAGCAGCCGGCTCACAACGAGTAAGGCGCAGCTAGAGAGTGTGAAAATGCAAGTCAACGAGGCGTTCTCTGTGCGGAAGATCGAGGGGAGTCTCAAGGCTTCGACAGGGATTATGAAGAATGTCAATCATCTTGTGCGGTTGCCGGAGCTGACGGGGACGATGCAGCAGTTGAGTATGTATACCTACAATAATATTAGGCGATTATGGTGGTATTTCCTCCTTTCAGTTAACTAATGGAGATATACTTTAGGCATGGAACTGGTCAAGGCTGGTATAATCGAAGAACTAGTCGACGACATGATCCCGCAAGACCAGCTATTAGAAGGTGAAGAGGAAGAGGCGGATTCCGAAGTCGACAAGGTCTTGCAAGAGATCTTACAGGGCAAGCTAGCGAAAGCGGAAGGACTCAAACCGGAAAACAAGATGGAAGAGGAGCCGGTGGAAGAAGAATTCGAGGACCAGGAAGAAACTCTTGCCCAGATGAGAGGACGACTCGAGGCGTTGAAGAGTTGAGGTGTGATATTCCTATTTTTTCCCCCGATTATTTCAGCATATCGCGGTGGGGGTTATGGCTTTTCCCCTGGGCGTTTATCGTTTGTCGTTCGTTTTATATTTGAAATGGCGTTTTGTAGGAGGTGTCGGGCAATTAATGATTTATTTATTATTCTGCGGATATAACGATATAGATGATATTCAAGTCGAATGTTTCAAAGTGGATATTCCCATCAACAAGGCTAAGTGCTAATCTACGGAGGTCATCCTTGTACCTATACCCTCCATCTCTTTGAGTCTCTCTACGTACAATGGACAATATATATATCTGTAGTCTCGTTCCGCCGTCGTTTTATTAATGGAGCAGGGCAAATTCATGGTGACATAATCTAACAACTTTCCAAGGTTACTAGTTAACTAAGCCTATTTTGGCTTAGTATAGAAATTAGTCATCCGCGCCTTTTGTTGTTCCCAGATGATTTCCCTTTTCAGGTGCAGCCAACGTCGTCTTTCTGCCTCATTTCTTTCTTTCTTCCTAACAACTCTCCAACATACCCAACATATCTCTATTCACTCCCACCCGCAGAGTGGCATCTTCACCACTCGCAGAAACTAGTGACTGGAACCCGTCTCTGCTGCTGTCTCTTTATTTAGTAGCTATCAACGTGCGTTTTATCTTTGCCTCCTTTGCCCCCGCTCTCTCCAGCTTGTAATCTGGCTCCCTCCAACCACCAACAACAACCACGTCAACCATCTCATTAGAAAGAGATCCTGCGCTGCCCTATCTACTTAAAGGACGGCTCTATTCTCTCCGCGCATCCTCCATATCTCCTGTGATTACCACTACTACATAACCATGACGGACAAACTGGACAAGTCTCTGGATGACATCCTCAGCACGAGACGTGCATCCCGCCGTGGCACTCAGCGCCGTCGCGACGCAAAGTCCTCAAGGGCCTCTCACAATGCTGCCCCAGTAGGCGGCGTCAAAAAGACCGTCAGGAACGCGAAATCCGCTTCCAAATCTATCCCCACTGGCCCGTCTATGGGTCTGGGTGAAAGCAAGATCATCGTGAGCGGCCTGGTAAGTTTTTTGCCCCCTCCTTTCCTCCGTGCGCTACAACCCTATCTGCAGTAACTTTTGTCTACTTTTTTTTCTGTCGGTTTTTTTTTTTTTCTTCCCTTTTCTGGAACAATACCAATGCTGACTTCTGCCAGCCCTCCGATGTCAATGAAGCGAATATCAAGGTATGTTGATAGAGGGCATCTTTTTGGGTTTCCACCGCCGTCTCCGTTCGAGATATATCCCTTCGAAATGTCACGAACGAACTCGTCGCACCTTTTTCCTTTTCCCAAAGTCGCATCTTGCCTGTTCTGTGGCATGTACACTTCTCGTTGCTGTTGTTGCTTTCGCAACATAAGACAGTTGGCACCTTAGCAGCTTTTGCTCGCCGGTCATTGGCCTGATGCAAAGCACAGCAAGTTGAGCCCTGTCATCGCCTTGCGACTCCCCTGCGCCCCAGGGCTCGTCTGCCTACTATTTGTGGCGACGCTCAGGGCAAACAGGGCGCAGGCTGTGTAAAAACAAGGTTGGCTTGGGAGAGATCCAACTTTATACACGTAACTACGGATCGCGTTGATGTAAAAACACTTTTTTTTCTTCCGGGAGGGATGCGTATCAGCGAGCGCAGAAGTGATTTGAAGCAACACAGTACATACAGCTTAGCTATCTATCACTCGTCTCGATATATTCCGACTGCGATCTTGGTCCCACATCACCTGATAATACATCCATCGACTGAGGGGCTTCCGAAACAAGAAGAAGGGCAAAAGAAAATCAAGCATTGCAGCTAGCTTTTGACCAAATCATTGTCTCCAAAGCTCAGCTATGTCCTGCCTACTATATCCGGTTGACACCGTGCGACATGTGCAAAATTGAGAAAAGACATATTCTCACCGCGCGATTCACTTTCGCCTTGCTTGCATTTAGTCAATGGAAATGTTGCTCGATAGCTAGTGGTGGCCTCAAGATCTTGTATTACGGTGCCCTACCTTCGATGGAGTTGCACATAGTTGCGGGGGAATATGTTACTTTGAATCGTGGATTGGATAACTTCGATGTGGATACGGCTTAGCCTTTGGTACAACATGGAGTGGACTCGTGTGTGAAACGGGATTTCCTGCTATTTGGAAAGGGCAACAGAGGTGGTTAAAACGACATTCTACGATATACCAGCTGCGCGCCGCCTACCTTGTTCAACTTGGAACTCGATACTGACTACTAACGCTGTGTTGTCACTCTGTGCTCGCTGAATCGCTTCACCTTGACGAAGTCGATGACGGGGCTCTCCGCAAGCGTCTTCATAAATTCCTGCTTTGAGATTCGGTCATGCATGCAGCTCATAAAAACAAACGCGCGCAAGAATAAAAATACTAATCGCTTTTCTTGGCATCGTCTTAGGAATATTTCCACAAATCTGCTGGGCCTGTGAAGAAGGTCATGCTCACCTATAACCAGAATGGAACTAGCCGCGGGATTGCTGCCATTACTTTCGTTCGCCCAGACACTGCCGCAAAAGCCGCAAAGGAGTTGAATGGTCTACTCATCGACAAGCGACCCATCAAGGTGTGTTGAATCCATGTACTCCCAGCATATTTCATAAGTAACTGTAAACGTTAACATTGGATCGATAGATTGAGGTCGTTCTCGATGCCTCTCGTGCCCCCACTCTCCCTACCGTGAAACCTTTGACGGAACGTGTCGCGTAAGTTTGTTAAACTGCCATCCCACCCATCCCCTGCATCCACATTCCATTCTAACACGAACGTAAATCAGTCAACCAAAACCCCAACCCAAACCTGTATCAGCCACAAAGGCCAGTGCCGGCTCAAAGCGTGGCCGTCCCCGTCGCGGACGCAACGCTGGCCGTCCAAAGCCCAAGTCCGTCGCAGAGCTCGATGCTGAGATGGAAGATTACTTCCCCGCATCCAATGCCGCTCCTGCTGCGACCAACGGAGCCGCACAACCAGCCGCAGCTGGCGGCGAAGATCTTGGAATGGATGAGATTTCTGTATGTTGAAATTCAGAATTTTACCCTTAGGCGAACACGCCTGCCTGCCTTAGAAAATAATGGGGATGCATTTGGCTAATGTATGATGTGGTAGTAAACCCATCAATACTTGAAAACCACTCCGCGCCGCAAAGCGTTTGGGTAAAAAAAAAAAAGGTTTAAAAAGCAAAATCAATGCAGAAAAATCCCGATGTTGCTGTGTTCGTCTGTAATTTTAAAATCACTTCGTTGTCTCATCTCTATCATTCATTCGTACTCGACTTTGATTTGTCAGGGACAGAACCGTGATCGCAATCAACCCATCAAGATTACGACCCTGTACTTGGAGACAAATCCTCGTCATCATATCGCTCACGCCTACCTCCCCCCTTTGAAATTGGGTTTACTGTTGTTGTTGATTGTTACTTTTGCATGGAGTTTTTTTGTCTGCTGGGAATCCGGGTTTTCTTCTTTTTAAACTGCTCTTTGTTGTTATTCTGAATGTTCTATCGAATCGAAGATCTCCAATGTGATGGTAGCAGTGAATGACAAGCCGATTCAATGACTACCATATATTAGGAGGGTTCAACTTTCGAGGTGGATTCATTCAATAGGAATGGGTTGGGTGCTGAGTTTCGTTCGAATCGCTTGCGCTTTCCCCCCTTATTTTCTTTCATATCCGTTCTCGTACACTTGTTTAGCAACCAGATTGTGATTTAAGTTATAATTTTACCTCTTTATTCTTCGGGGAAATCAACCTTACTATTATTTTAGTCATGATGCCCCTTTGGCACTTCCAATGGGTAAATTACTTTAAAAATGGGCTCTCATTTCCCTCATCTGATTTATCGAAAACCAACCATCCTTACGCACGTGATCTGGCAATTAACATAAAAGTAATGGGTTTCCATGAATTGACAATGACTGCCTCATCTACTATCACCTTGGAACCCTCATCCTACCCCTCGATATCTAGTGACCGCCTCCTCGCACGTTACGAGGGACGCAGCCGACTATGTTTGTAGGAGCTAAATTGCTTATTGGTACCGTTGTATTGATTTTGTATGTCTACACAGAGTGGAAGATAGCCTACCCCACACCTCCGCAGGTAAGTCCAAGAACTACGTATTTTTTTCTTTGGAATATATAGCAAGCAATTCAATGCATGGATGGATATGGATTCTGTGTGAGATTGCTGACGGGCCGCTCCAACACAACTAGTGAATGTTTCGTTATTTCGCAACCGGGGTGCCATGGAATGTGCTTAATGGTTGCAGCTGCTCGATGCCTCGTGCCTTTATTATTTGCCCCATGTACTGTACAATACAATACCTCCAAGGCGTACGGCAGCGGCCATCCATCAGCTCAGCAATAGTCGAAAATACAAGCGACTTTCTCTTTCCTTGGAGCACAATAGTTATGAAACGATATGATGAGGTAATATGGCTCGCCTAGGGACGTATTAAAAAAAATCAACTAGCCAAACTTCTTACCTCAAGGTGATTCTGCTTAACTAATATGAAACCCAGATGGATATCATATTACTTTTGCTCTGCATCTTTCATTCGCGACTACGAAGCTGGGAGGTGAGAAGGAATGTGATGATGGGGCGGAGCCCGATTCGTTGTGAAATCTGATCACATCTTGGAATTTAGGGCTGGGGTTGAATGAATGGTTTGAAAACTGCACTACACGCCCTGTACATATTCCTTAGCAATGTCGTGCCACGGTCATGGGCTAATAATATAAAACCCTGTGCCCGGATTTATGAATTATCAATGTCCGGGAATGTTATCAAAACCAGTAAAAGATTACCTACGCTATATTTACGTGGGATAAGAGCTGGGATAAGAGCAGCCACCAGCATATACCCAAGTATCCCTTAACAAGATCTGTACCCATTTTGCATCGGGAGTTCTTTAAATATTGCCATCGACGTGATCTCTTTCCCCTCCTAAAGCCCCGTGCTTGATCCAAATAGCCGTCTCCTAATCACCCGGCATGCTCATGCTCATCCATTGAATGGATTGTCTGCGCTATTTCTGGGACTTTGATATTCTTCCTGGGGAAACTAAATCCGCGCAGATCAACCGAAAGGATATGATATGCGCGCACTGAAATAAATATGGGTCTCATCAACAATTTCAATACCATTGCGGGTCATGACATGTACACACAGCCAAAGACCGCGTATAATATTTACCTCTGCTCACCTTGACCTGAACGCTTAGAGAGTCACAAATGTCAACTGGGTCGATAAAGACTTTCGGGGCTGGTATCAAGCGAGCAGGCCGACATATAGAAGTGACCTAATCGGGAGTAGAAGATGTTGAATTTCGGGGGCCTTTCTGAAACCAATGCCAACTTTTAGATTATAAGATTTTAGCAGATAATAACATATCAGAGAGTATCCGTCTTTTGCTTTGAAGAGTGCTCTAGGGTGTGAGAAAACAAGGCCGTTCATTATCTTCAGAGGAGAGTATGAGTCTATCCCGTGATTTTCGGCATTGGAAAATTGGGCGCATGGAGTGTTTTATCCATCTAAATTCCTGGAAGCAACTTCTCAGAGCCTATGAAGCTGCTTTAGGGCTGTTTGTTTCCTTTCTCTTATCAAAACAAGTGATGTGCTTCAGTACATATAGTATTATCTTTTTCCAAACATAAAAGATGTTGACAACACTGTGCTTGACCAGGTATGCAATGGCCAGGTTCTGCCTCACAAAATGTAAAATGTAATGAAATGACATAAAATGAAATGACATAAAATGAAATGACATAAAATGAAAAATAAATTGAAAATATGAATGTAAGTCATAGATTCATTAAAGCATGAATATGCACAGATGTGAAAGGATATTGCAGTACATATTCTTGCTGAATATGAGGTGTAGTGCTGAACAGATATCTGTGCAAACATGACAAACACTGTTCTTCAAGTCTCATCAACTCTAACAGGCTCAACAGTATATGATGCATCACACAGCTTTGTCACTGAGATGCAGATAAATGCATTTGCAAACAGGGAAAATAGCCAGATTTTATCTGGCAATGTGGGAGGCTTTGTCCCTCATCACAGCTGGAAACCTCATAATAACTTTTTCTTGAGTGAGAGTATCCTTACCCTGTATTTGCCAGGTTATCCATGCTGATGAATGAGGCAGAAGCTGCATCTGTACGTTTGTGGGTATTAGCCAGACACAATTGGACCAGACAAAGTGTTGCTTTTAATCCCGATTAAAACGTGATATATCCGTTTAACTCACTGCGTTACATGCTGCATATTATAACTAAGCGTTTAAAAGGACTCGCGCTACCCCAAGTATTCCCCAAGTACCTAGGTATTCCCACCTCGGAATTTCAGAGATGAATATCCATCCCCGCCCATTTGAGCCTTTAAAATTCATACCCCCAGACGACAAAAAGGAAATTCTCGATTTCCCCGTGCAATGTGCCTTCGCGGTTGCCCATGAGAGGCTCCCCAAGGGGATAGCCACTCGTGCATCTACCTACCCGTAGGCACAGGTCAGTCAGTCAGCCTAAACTGCTCGCCATCCTGCAACATCCCAGCTACGATTAAGCCGGAGACCGGCGGTTCAAAAGCCATGGTGCGAGTGGGCCATCACCTCTCCCCATTTTCTGCCTGGGCAGCGAAGAGCAAACGACTTGATGTTCTAAAAACTGGCAATGACCTCAAAGTGAGGAATTTTGTCTCGTTGGTCGGGGTGAAGAAGCGTCACCTGTATGAATTCGACGCGGATGGTCGAGGGTGCAGATACTGGACTGACCACCAGATTTCCTTGTTTTACGAGTGTGGCCTGTTGATTGACATGGACTAGGTTGTGGAGGCTAATGCTGCCATACTCACGCAGTATCCGGATGAAAGGCAGTATCCTCGTATGGTGGGCGATTATTACGCTTGATAGCGACTTGTGTATATCATTAAAGGCGGAACCGAGGCATGGGAGTGTTGATGGTTGAGAGATACTGGCAACGTTGGAACCATCGGCAGCGCCTTGATACCTCCAAGTCAAGGGAGAAATGGGACTGAAATATTCGCCCATTTTTCTCCAGCTGATCACTGCATTCCGCCTGGGGCCCTTGTACTCTCCAGGTGAGGTTGGGAAGGTCTCCGTTTTTCCAAACAATGAAGAAATAAACAGAGAATAAACTCTTTGTCTCCTCCTTTCCTTCCATACGACTCCCATACAGATTACATCGTCACCTTGACACATCTGCCTCCATCCATACGCCTATTCGCCTACACATTCCCATCCCCATCTATGTCCACCCCGTTCCGCTCCCAGAGTAAAACTCATGCATGGAATAATTACATACATCAATAAAGAGCCACGTAGAAACACGCACCTCAGAGAAAACGAGTTCTAAAAATAAATAGTCCCAGACGTATATTAGTACTGATAACTTAGAAAATATACGGCACAAAAGAGCCGCAAGGGGCTATGCGGTAGAAAAGGCCCAAAACGCAAACCACTCAGCAATAATATTGGCAAAATAAAGATGACTCTATTCGGTGACACCCTGGTTTACGATTGTCTGTTACCCCATGCGGCATCAACATCGTGTCCGCAGCCCAACATCATTGTCAAAGCTGTCATCTTTCAATTGTCAGCCCTACCTATCAGCCACAATACATCGCTAGTGATCCCCGCGATTTTCCATATAATATCGACATTATTATTACAAAGACCCGACCCATCCCTTAGTGATCCCATCTCTCCCCCGTTCGCATGGTCACCGCCCAACACCAAAACCACATGATTGATTTTCACCGCATATCATTTGTCGGGCAAGCCCGGGACATGTTTTAAAAATACTTTTCAAAGAAGAATAATAATACGAGCAATAATTCCCATTGCACATCCCACTCATCCGCTCACACAAGAAAGAAACGTTGCAACGCCGATAAATAGAATACGATAGGACATATCTAGGTTACCAGATATTGCCCCAAATTAAGCATTACCCCGATACCACACTCCCCCCAACTCTCCTTTTCAACTCCCACTCTAACCCCCCCGCATCTCGCTTCTTCCCTCTTTTTTCACCCCAGAAGTAGCCATAGCCATGGTCACGGCCATATACCGACAAACAACCAAAATCCCCTTACGGCAATATCCCTCGATTCCAAAAGTTAAAATATATAAAAAAAGGCCCCCAGAAACCCAAATTCAAGAAAGGAGCGCGGAGTTCCAGATTCTGACGTCCCCGTCATACCCGACAAGCGACAAAAGCCGAAAGAGAATTAACCAGAAAAAATAATTAAAAATGATCAGTAAGCCACCCACATATTATTTTGACTGCCGACCGACGCCATGTCCACGAGAAATCAACGGAAAGTGGCAAAAGCCCACCTAGGGTACATTGTAGTTATTACTGCACGTATTGCAGGCATAATTTAAAGTAAAGATGTATAAATGTATATGAATAGATACATGTGATGTATTGTATTGTATTGTATTATATTTTCTTCTTTCCTTTTCGATCTCTGATAGATAGGCAGGCTATTCCTATCCTATCCTATTCCTTACTAAACTATTGCTAGCTAAATTAAACCCGTTATGTACGGAGTTATCCTTTGTATATGTGTAGAAGAAGTGTGAAAACCACCGCTGCCAAATGCGATGCGATGCGATGTGATGCTATGCAATAATGCAACCCAGGAAGCTTTCCCAAGCTCTCAAATGTAATCCCAGCAGGGGGTAAGATTGAAGTAGAAAATATTAAAGAAGAGATAAATGAAAAAGAAGTAGTTTCATCACTCTCAGCTCTCCGCAGAGCCTAGAACGAGCCGATGATCTTACAACCCCTCAGAAACTAAAATGGAAGAAAGAAGAAAAGAATTATAAGTCGAGTTCACCAGCACAGCTGCGATCATATCGATAAGGATAAGAGATTAATGAATAGCAAAGGAAAAACAAAAAGAAAACCAGAAAACCAGAAAACCGACACCAAATTGGTTCGGGGGGGTATAATGCGTGACGGAAAGGAAAAGAAACAAAAAAAAATGAGGCGCTGAATGAATATGGACAAGAAAAAGGAAGGGGGTTTTCCCACCGCTGCGCTGTGCTCTGCTTGGTACAGAAAAGAAGAAAAAAATATCAAAACCCGAATGCCGAAGGTAACACCATGCGACCAAGACAAAATCAAAAATCACAACCAAGCAAAAATGGAGTACAAAGGATGAATAATAAATGAAAACCCCCAGGTATGGGGTGGGTATGTATGGATGTAGTCAAGGCAGAAAAGTGAGGGGGGGAGGCGAGGCGAGACGTGGGGGGAAGGATAGGTAGAGAATCAACAAACAATCAACAGGCGGTGAGGAAGGCGAGGAAAAGGTGATAGGGCGAAAGGCAAGCGGATGACATATTGCGGGTGTGTTAATAGGCTGAATAAGCCAAGGCGTGGGGTGGGCGCAACTGCCCACGAAAACCCCAACCAACAACAAACGCCAAATCGATCTTCCTCGCATCGGGCAGCAAAGAAAATACCCGCCAGCAGGCCAGCCAATATGCTTGCATTGCCTGCTTCCGAATGACGGAACAAAAATAAGCCAGATGACAGCCGGTCGCTGACAAAATCGTCAAGACCCCTCCAAAATGAGTCACCCCCATTAAGGAAAAATAATATTAAACTCTGCATGCGATTTCCTGATCAGGCCCTGTCGCTTGCGTGGGCGGTGTAAGGGGCAATGAAATGTTGTCGTATCTGGCGCCCGTATTGTTAGCCCGGACAGATGGCTGACCAACTGTAACCAAACAACTGCCTTTGGGTAAAAGTGACAAAAAATTCTTCTGCCTGTTATCTGATGTTTAGGGTTTCGTTCAGTCACGTCACGTCACATCCATGACACATGCAAGTCACACCTGCCAATCCGACATGGACAGGGGGTTAGAAAACCCAAACAGAAAAAAAAATTACGGTTTTTTTTTTTCCAAACCGGTGTTGTTGGTGATGTTGGTAAGATGTGTTTCGAAATAAAGGGCTGTAAGAAGAAAAAGGAAAATGTCAAGGGCGTCAGTCCCAGTGGGAATCGCGGGGTTGGTTTGGAAGTCGTTTTATGGACGCCCGAATAACGCGCGCGAAAATGCATCGCGCCTGTCTGTCCCGACTAATTCTCTTCAGTTCCGCGGACGCCGTTCTTTCACATGTTCCTTTCGGCCAAATTCCGACGAAAATCGAAAAGTAATTCACAGTCTCCAAACCATCGGAATATACCAATGTGGACACAATCGAGAACCAAAGAAGCGAGGCATATGCTCGGTTAGTGGTTCTTTTCCTTTTGGTAGCGTAGTTGTATTTGTTTTTGAGTTGGTTGGTTGATTGTAAAGTTGGGGAGGTAGTAAGTGGTAAGAGGTAGATGTAAATGAGTATGAGGTATGCATGTGACGAATAAAGTGAGCATGAGCAACACGTTACATACTCAATTCAACCAGAGGACGATTTGGAGGAATTCGAAGAAGAGGACGACGATGATGCCGTCCTCCGCTTCTTGTCGGTAACCACGCGTCGCTTTCTTCGCTTTCCGCCTGATTGCTCAGCAGCAAGTATTTGAGCGGCTCGTAGTGCTTGTTGTGCTCGAAGTTGAGCATGAGCGTTGGCAAGATATCTTTGCCGTCGCTCCTCCTCTGCTCCCCCGTTGATCATGGAGATTTGCTCTTCTGTAGTCAGCTCTCCAGCTCCAAAAACTGGGTGGTACGAAACGGCCTCCTCTTCAAACGCTGAATCAGACCCGGACGACGAAGATGAAGTGGGGAAGAGATCCTCGTCTGATAGGTAAGCACTGGCAGTTGAGTCTGAGTCTGAGAAGAGTGAGGAACGGTTGGGCCAGGAGGGGAAAGCGCATGATGTGTTTCTGCCCGATGTCATGGAGAAGGAAGTTTTGCGGGGAACAATATCAAGTAGCGAGTCGTTTGGAGATGGTGGAGGAGGTGGAGGAAGAGAGGACGGTGAGGGAGATGGCGAGGAGAGCGCGCTATTGCTGAAGCTGAATCCGTACCACATTTTGCTGGTGGAAGTGTTTTGTGGTTTGTATCGATGTTCGTAGTATAGAGTATTGTAGTAGCAGTGAGGTGTGTATGAGATGGCTTCTGCCATAAGAAGTGTGTATGGTATATTATGTATGTTCGGATATTGTATGTTGGTATGTGGATGAAGAGGGATAGAGAAGTAAGAAGGATAAGATGAGTCTGGGGGAAGGTTTATATAAAACCTGGGGGGGAGGAAGTGGAAAGGAGGTTATTCAGGATTATTCAGGGTACGAATGAGGCGATCGAGACAATCAACCCAAACGGGCGGGACGGCGGTATTGATATATGGAAATCTTGTTTGGACGGCTAGACTAATAACAAACAAAAAAACCGTTGCGGCGGGATAAAGAAGAGGGCAAAGTATAAAAATATGACAGCTCTTCTGTCTGGCTGGCTTTTTTTGCTTTTTGCTTTCCTCCTTTTTGCTTTTTGCGTTTTGCTTTTTCGGCGTTTTGCTTTTTTTTCGTTTTGGGGCTGGACGACGAAACCTTATGGGAGGCAGACGCAAAGGGGGTGGGCCGGGGTTAATTTAGCGGATAAGATCTGGGGGGCGTCGGTTGCAGTGAGGTACCCCAGCACGCTTCCATGGAACGGTCCGCTGAGCCAGACAGCCCCGACCTAAGGTGATGATTAGCGTTTGGGTGGTGGTTGGTTTAGCGGGGAGCCGGAAGTCCCACGGTTAGTGGCCTGGCTTTGCAAAAAGCTGAGATGATTAGGCGGCGCAGGGCTTGTTCTCGGGGCACAACCGGGGTGTGGATGTTCCTATTCGACCAACCCACAGTTTTTCAGTCCCCAGTCCCGTTCTGTCCCGTGCAAAGAAACTACTACAAGACGGTGAAGCAAGTTATGTGAGTGATCGGGCTGCTCTGGCCTCTTGACCAAGCACGACTCAACTCGACGACTCCTGGTTCTCTCTCGTGCCTTGTTCGTTTGACCAGCTTGGGCGCGTCACGAGTGCAACACACAAATCGAAATGCAGAATCGCGAGATGTCTGATGTTTCTTCCCTGGATGGCCGGATCTGATGGGGGTAAAATACGGGTTGTTTTCGAAAATAACAAGAATAATGATAAACTTGATAAAATTGTTATTTTCGTTGGTGAGGCAAGACACCTACACCCCTTTAGTTACACTGGAGGGTGCAATAATAAGAAAAAAAAAATTTGGGCCACGTTAGGTCTCTGATGCTTGCAAGCTGGCGATTTTGTGGTGACAAAGGAAGAGCTGCGATTCGGTGCTTTGCCATAAACACATTGGCAAAACAGCAACAGCGAACAGCAAAGGGATGCGTTATGTGTACACCTCACCTGGCAGCGCTCCTAACTAACGGTTTGGGTTTGAGTTGGTAGCCGCGGATTGAGATGCGATTTCGGCGGTGGAGCAGCGGTGTTGCAGCGGTGTTCAGCAGCCTGGGTTTTTCTGATTATTATTCCTGAATTTTTTTTATTATTGGCCAGGCGGGGCGGCGGGTTTGGGTTGGGTCTGCGGAGACCAGATGCTGTGATCCGAGAGACCAACCAACCAGGTTGACTGGCTAGAGGTGAAGAGTGAGATCGATCGACAAGCCGGGCAAAGGAAAGAAAGAAAAAAAAAGAACCAGCCCAACGCGCGGTTTTCGTCAGATAGGGGATTGTGATAAGTATCTTTGTATCTTTTTATGCTTTTGGTTTATTTTTATTTGCTGGGAAATTCGGTTTTCGGCGTCTTGGGCCGGGGTTCTTTTTTTTTTTTTTTTTTTTTTTTCTTTTTGATAAATAGATGTATTTGATACAGTTCGTTATCTTTATCTGTCTTAATTTCACTGCAGTGATTCTTTCTCCATAAAACACCAACAAAGAAACAAAACAATAACAATAGCAGCAGCAGCAGCGGCAGAGGAAGGCGGCAGTCGGGGCTCACAGTTGGGTGTGGAATAGTTGGGTTGTTAATTAATATGTTGCTATGCGTTGTCTTGGTGTCTTTTGTATCTTTGTATCTTTTCCGGAAGTACCTCTTTAACCGCGCAGGTGGCGGTATTAGGATGAAAAAAAGAAAAGACAAAGGAACAAAAATGCAACAAATCACAAGGCGCAAAAATAGTCAATCGGGCAAAATTAAATGAATAATGAGTGTTTCTGCCTGGTTGTCGCAGTATTGGGCCTCCTTGGATGCAGAATATGTGGTTATCTAATTTGGCCGCCACGCGTGGTCGATTTGTCGATTTGTCGATAAGAGAGATACAGACACCTCGATCCTGTAATGTACTGTACATATAATTTCAACGAGGCTTGGGGATGCAACTCTACGCCTGTCTCTTTTGTTTCCAAGCACGAGGTCGTTTGCAGGTGTTTGATTGTTTATTCTCTTTCCTTTATTATCCCCCCTATCTTTTTTGGTTTGTATGTATCCGTGTTTGGGAATCCCACACTATGTTGAAGTACGAGTGCGGCGTGGATGGGTTTTTCTTCTTTATTTGGGGATCCCAAACAAAATAAAAAGAGTGAAGGGATGGATACTTGACACTCAGCCTTCAGGGACTGGAACGTGGGGAAGTGTTGCGAGGACCCGTGGACGATTTCAACCCCAGACAGTGTGGCCGGAGCGGTGTTTCTGATTCGAAGGCTTTGTTCGAACTTAGCCCTGCACTGTTTCGGATGTGTGTTGGAGATGTCTTTTGCCCACGTTTGTTTGGCTAGTCGTGTCTTTTGGAGCTATGCCGATGCGATGATCGATATCGATGAATTTTGTTTTTGAACCGGGGTGTCTCAAAGGCGCATGTACGGTACGTGTACGATCTGTACGATCTGTACAGAGTACGGAGTTGGAGGATATAGAACGACAAACGAAAGAGTTACAAATCTCTACGGCTACATTCCGTCGACAATTATGAGTCCCACATGTCATTTATATTTGCTTCCCACGTCGTCCACGCCCTCACAGGCTCACAGAAATTCGAGTCATGGACCTCCCTCTCTCATCCCCGAGATTTTCAAACCGATTCTCTTCCGGTTGTCCCTCGTCCCTAACCTCGGAACCTCACCGTCGAGTTGCTTGACCACCCAGGCAGATATGGGACAAGCTTCAAGACCCAGCGGAAGTGAAAACATCCACGCGGACCCAATCCGGCACCATCTCTACGGTTCCGAATCCCTGATAAATGTAGAACCCGTTTTTTTTAAAAGAGAAGTTCCGCGTCGCATGCCATCCCCACCCATGAGTCCACAAGCTGGGGCTATCTAGAAAAGACGTACTCCGTACTGACCCTAGGAGTCCAAGACCTCAGGTATACCAGGCCAGGCTTCCAGGTGCAAAGTTAAACATCAAAAAAAAAAAAGGAACGAAACAAAAAAAGCAAATAAGAAAGCAAACCCCGACAGCAGCCGCGTCTGTTCATTTTCGTTAGTTTCCCACCCCTCTCCCCACTTAGTATCAGTACTCTCTCCGAGTCGACAGAATCGAGTCTTTTTTTGTTCTCGCTCTCAATCCCGCCGCCGATCAGCGCGGTAGTTAGAGTCCGCGTTGGGACAGAAACTGGACTCCGCGGTCTTTTCCTACCAGGTACGGTTTTACTTTGTTAGGGCCGAAAAGTCGAAGCCCGCCAAGGGACCGGATTTCACCTACCACCACCGCGGATTTCGGTGGAGATAATCCGACCCAGCCCCGCCGTCGTAGGTGAACATTATTGGTATTTAGTGCGTAATTCCCGTTCCCCGAATGGCGCGGGTCGGGGCAGATCGTGTTCGATCAGTCAGTGAAACACATCGCTGCATGAATGACCAGACAGAGAACGTGTTTGGTAGCAGGATGAGGCGCTGATAAGGTTTCCATGGCTGACATGTCAGCATTTGGGTGTTTCTTTGGGGAGCATCTGCTCTTCTCATCTGGTGCTTATCGAATCGCGAAGAAGAGGGTCTCACAGTTTGTGGCAGGATATGGGTCAGGTATAAACATCGCTCTTGATCCATACCTCAAGGCCCCATCAGTCGGGTCTAATGCTTTGTTAAGTTTAGTCATAGCCGCGTACATACCCAAGCAACCACGGCAATGATACGGTTATCCCAAAACCAAGCCCATATCGCCGCGGGGTATTTTTATTCTAGCCGAGTTCTGGAAGAAATTTGTGGCTTGTATGCGCCGCCAATCAAAAATGTCAAAAATGACACTAGACTTCAGCCGAGGCCCGTAGCGCCCATTTTAAGGTCCCGAAGGATTGGAGACCAGGATAGGGGTCACAACTAGGGGAGTGAGACAAGGGAGACAGAGAGGGAGAGGGAGAGGAGGGAGAGAGGGTTCCAGCACAACTTTGGCAAATGGGAGCACTCATTACTCCGTATTGATATCCCTATTCTATTATTGTTGTTCAAAGACTATTTAAAGAGCACATGCCTGTGAAAAGCCTTTTCGTCAATGCGAAAAAGCTTTGTGAATTTTCATTATAAATCCATGTGTCTAAAGTACCCCTTCACATGTGTGGATTTATGAAAACAGCTTCCCCTGTGAGAAGGGAGCAACGGAGCAGAAAGTCAACAATATATTCCCGAAGTATATCCGCGACTCCAGCAAGGTCCCCTCAGCCCAATGATAAGAATGCGTCTCCCGGGTAATCCTCGTACTCCTACAGTCAGTCACCTTCCGAGACTCTTTTCTCCTTTTCCCCGCTGGATCACTTTTGCAAAATAACAGTTGATTTTTTTTTTTTTTTTTTTTTGATTTTTGATTTTTTGAAGTCGCGGGGCTGGCGGGCTGCGTGTTATCACGGCCCAACTACTGTCGATTATCGGTACCTGGGTAGGCTCTCCCTGAGCAACAACCGAATAATAATAGCCTCATGCACATATCGTTTCTAAACCTGCTGCTACCCAGGTTCCTGGGCTTGAGTAGTACTGCTATTTTAAAAATAAGTTCTTCCCGGAGAAGAAAAGAATAAAAAACACCTCTGCACTACTCATGCACTAATCAAAATGGGTAATAATGGCGACCGAAACTTCTCTCTGAACTCTCCCCAAACTTTGAACTAGCTTATCTCCGACCAGCCAACCGGAACCCTTTCCCCCCCATTGACCTTCGGACAGCGACAAAAGATTTACCCAAGACAGGAAAACAGACGAAAGGATTATTTTGGCAAATACTTACAACAGACTACTACGTTCGTATGGCGGGTGGCAGTTTATGGTGGTCGGTAACGTGAAGCTTAAACATGAGAAAGAACAGAAGAAGAAGAACTTAAAAAGGAAGAAAGAGAAGACTGAGTTCGGCATTGTACCATCTCCCCAGCCTCCAAACGCGGGGACGACGCAAGGAAAGCCGTTTAAAGTTCCACAAATGAGTTGCTATCTCACAGTGATTCTTGTCCAGTGATAGGTCCCCAGGAAAACAAAAGAGCGGCTCCACTGCTCGACACAGCTATCGTTTCTTGGAGAGCTTATATGGAAGAGGAAGCTGTTGATCGCCCAGACGATGTCGCGATCTGCTTTGAATTATTGGGAAACGGATTCTGCGTTTCCTGCGCTTCGGGATTTAGGTATCGGGGTTTGGGTTTGGTATGAGGAGAGGATGAACAAATAATCATCATAAAGTTAAGGCCGAAAGGAAGTGAAGTTTTAGTAGAATGCCCGATCCACGAGCTAAAAAAAACCTAACCCAAGCCGTGGGGATGGGAGGCGGGAGACGGGGAACTGGAATGTGGACCTCATCATCACCCTCTACGGACGTAACTAGTAGTAGGTAACTAGGCCTCAGAAGGCTTGACACTGGGAACCGCCATTTCACAATACCTGATTCAAGACCAGTGGTCTGGGCCTTGGAACGTTGTCTTCATTTTGCCATGGGCAAGTTATTCCATATCAGTCAGAAATCAGATATGAGAGATCTCACCTAAGAAACTATCTATATATTTTGCCCAAATTCAGGTCGGTTTCAGACCTTCAACATCTATTGTCCAATAACAAGCCAGATCTCTTCCCCATTATTGAATCTGTCTCCCCTCCAAAAATCCACTCCCCACTTGGCGGATTCCCACCTCCCACTCCTCGTAATATTCATAATATTCATCATAATAATAGCGCTGCGACGGTGCTGCCAGTAGCTGACTAGCCCAGGATCACCAAACCCGCTTACCACCCACCTGGAACGCGCCGTCCCGTCGGAAGCCAGGGTGGTGCATTTCCGCACAAGCTAGTTTAAACCATTCGCAACCTAGCAACATAGGACTTGAAAAGAAGCATCCCCTATCTTGGCCAGCATGTTACGTTAACCCAGGTCCGACAGGCAGGGACAAGTTACACCCCCCTGTCCGGCTCTTGCTTGGTTTGGGGGGGGATTCGGGAGTTTAACATCCTTGAAAATTGCAGTGATGATGGGCCAACAGGAGGTAGCAACTTGAGAGCGTGCATGGGGGTGAGCTTGGGGGGATGTGGCCGTGGGGTGGGGGTTGTCGTAACTCGCTTTTCATAAAAGTGCAGTTGCTGCAGTCTCCCCAGGGTGGGATGGGTTTTAGGGATAGGAGGCATGATTAGTGAGCCTTGAGCAATTTGGTGATCTATCACAAGAGGTACCGTACCAGTCGCCAACAGCCCGTTCTGTCTGCCTTGGACGGGCTTGGGTAGCAATCTCACCCACGGTCCAAGACTTGGGGGTGTCTCGCTCAGCAAAGGCGAAACCAAAGGCGAATACTCCAGTGGCTGGGTACGCCATCCCACCCTTAAATCACCAATTTAATGCTGGTCGTGGGCTCCAGCAAAACATCCACGTTTCAAGCTCCAACCTTCGAACTTGTGAACCAGTCACACCACCAGATGATCGCCAGATGGTTGTAACAGACGACCATCCAGACCCCAGAATCCCCGCCCCGAGAGCCAGGACACGTCTAGGATTGTGGTAAGGAAACGCACTGGGGCACTCGGGCGGCGTTTTAGGCTGATATGATTTAGGGATGACCAGGCCAATAGAGAGCCCCTAGCCTCAAGGGCTCCCCAAGGCCTAGTGGTTGTGGGTGGGTGCACTTGTGTCCTATCAGCGCGTTAAAAATGGGCACACGCACTCCCTGATAAAACGATGAAAAAATGGGAGAAAGCAAAGGGATAGATGAAAGCTGCCTGTCGGTTAGTGCCTGTGATCTGTGATATCTATCAACTGTATCAACTGCCCCTCAATCAGGTCTTTCACCAAGTTCAGCGTGGCTCTTGAGGCAATTCCCCGCATCACATTCGACTTGAACCCAGAAGATCCTGAAGATACTTATTATTCCCTCGTTGATTGGATCTTTATTCATTACAAGGTCCAAACCACTAGTAAGATAACATGGCGTATTCCGGAGCGGCCTCCGTCTGAACCGTGCCAATAACAACGCGTCATTCCTGCGATGGCGTTGTCTTTCTGGACTTTGAAAGTTTGACTGGAGAGTTTGCCCATTCAAGTCAGGTAATTTTCGAGTTTTGAGATTCCAGCACACTGTTTACACCTGAGTTGCCGATGGATAACGTGATGTCGAAGTTCGATACAAAATTCAAAATGTCTAAGGAGTTATCGAAACGAACCAGAGGGAAGAGTTGGAGTGTGTCTTATCCGAAACCATCACCACAGGTGATGCTTGCTCATTGATTACTAGCTATTCGGGAAAGCCAATAGAATATGTGCCTTGTCCAGTCGAATTGGTGCTCGATTTGCCCGACGATGCTTCTCAATGGTTGGAATCAACGATCCCGATCCCGTCAACCGCCTCACCTTGTTGAAGACGAGTTTCTTTATCACGCCCAAATTTCAATCGCGACTCGAGGGCTCAACCGTGCCTGTGACCATCACCGCATCATCGTGTCTGTTTGCTCCATCATAACCCTCTCTGCCGCCGCCCACACAAGCAAGGAGGGTGATAGATCGCTGGAAATAGGTCCAGTATCGCAGTACTCCGTACGGATCGAAGCGACGGCCACACGCATGCCAGCAAACAACCGCGAGGCCCAAAGAGTCAAATGGAATTGAACCATGAACCGCTGACCGCCTCCGCAAAATACTACTGTACAGTCATATACAAAACAAGCATCTAATTTTCTCTCCATTCTCATCACTCATCATGCCGCTCCAATATTAACAAATACGTACCTATCAGTGCCTACGTCGCTAGGCTGGATAAATTGTGTCAGGATTGTCATTTTAGTGAGGAAAAATTCAAGCACGAAAAAAATAATCTGGTCGATTACCGATTCCCGCTCCCCCCGCTCCCCCGCTCGCCTCTTCCGCAGCGTGCATATCTAGTTTGCATAAATAATTAAAACTTCAATGCGATAAGCATGCATCATGCTTGATTTTATTTTCAACAGTCGGTGAGGCCACCGCTTTTCCTTCGTGGGGTGGTTTGTAGTGATGGAAAATTTTGCCAGCGGATCAAATTTTTGAACTCAACATGCGCTGGGACGATATTTTTCTTTGCTCCGGATGTCAGAACAGAATGAATTCGACAACCGAAAGGACAGGGATCGCGATTGTTCATGCAGCTCTACGGAGTACTAGGGCGTAAATTAAAAATTTTTTTTTTAATTGATTTTTAAATTATATTTTCCTTCTTTCTTTTTCTTTTAACCGTATTCGAGATATCTCCCCCACGTCTTCTCGGATAGAATGGTTGGGAAGCGAACACCGCAAAACTCGGCATGCGTTGCGGATTTCCCTGGGCCAATTCCATTACAGCCATCTAGCCGTCCACTTCTCCTTTTCTCATTATTGTGCTAGCAAGGGAGTTCCCTACTCTGTTTTCCCTCCCAATCCTACACTCGAACCGAACTCTGGCGGAATTACTCCGCCTTGATCGTGGGAATTTTCCTCTCTTCGAAAGATCTGCCCGTCCTCAGTAGTAGCCGGATGCTCACCCCCAAAGTTACCTAGAATTCCTGGAATTCCGAACAAGGATCTTTTGCTTACTGACCGCATGTCACGGTGATATCTCGGCCAAGCGGGTCAGTATCAACGGGTACAAGCGGTTGCGCGAAATCTCACTTTCAGGAACCTAATAAAAGATTCGATTCTGGATAATATGCCAAGCTTTTTGCATCTCCTTTCCTATTCTGCGACATCAACTTGAAATCTTCTCATCTCATGGCAGAAACTTCGCTGGGTATTCTAGACCAGGTAGTGCAGGTTGCATCCTGGTAAAAAATGAAAAGATGTGAACTTTTTGCTTCCACTGATGGCTAAGTGTGCCTCCTGTCACCGTCCGACCCTAATCGAACATTAGCAGAATAAGTACCTTTTAAAAGTAAAATACGCCCTCTTTTTTCTGCTCACACTTGCAACTTGGTATTGAATTGAATTACTTTGCTAGAGAGATCATTGGTAACCTTTGATTCTTGAGGCCAAGCCTCTAGACCCAACTTACCAACGGTGGAGGGTTGGGTTGTAGGTGGCATGGATGACATGAAAGCGTTTCAGAAGCCAACGTTCTGGAAGGTCACATTGATGTTTCAAGCAGAGTCTGCCAATGCATGTTATGTTACAGGACACTGTTGAAAATGTGGCTGGAGGACAAAAAAACATACTCGGGTGTAACAGTCAGCTGTTCGATAAATTCATGGAAATATTTATATTTCTTTAGACTGGGGAAATACTAAGCATAACTTACCAATACCACCACCAACTTGCCATTGAACCCCTTAATCATGAAACATGACATTATCTTTGAACATTGAACCTGTTCATTCCCTGGGGTCTATGGATGCACCACAATGCAGTTACGATGTTGTCAAGTCTCTCAGGTGCAAAATTTATGCACTCAAACGAGTTGTAAACAAAAAAGGGGTTAACTACTAAATACCTCTTATCAAAGTAATTTATGAGTTATATCTCATAAATAATTCTCTTTCTGTCTCCCAAAGGCCTAGGAATAACAAGCCAATCAACCCCATCGGGTGAAGTGAATGAGATGGTTGAAAGAGACCTAGAATTACCTTTTTTCCTCTCCTCGCTGCTATCCCCCTCGATAGGGTTTATTGACGATTTCCGCCAACCGAACAGTGTATGCCGCAAAACTCAAACCCAAACTCATAGTTACGTGGGCGGCTGGTCCCCGAAACCCTAAACGGCGGACGGCGTCGAGCTTCTGCCACTCTTGATCCTTATGACGCCACATATAAAGCCCAGTCGCCGACCCCGTTGACGAACGCAAGACGGCAGAGACAAGGGGAAAGGACATCTTGTATTTCGTGAGCCCTGCAGCTATTTATTTTTCCACGCAAAACCCTTGTGTACATGATATGGTACAATAAGGCCGTGGCATCCCAACCTTACTTACACCCCCCAGCTGCCTGTATTGCAGCGACCCCGTACATACATCAGAAACTTTGATCTGATATCTGCATAGATTGTGCAGGCAGAGACTTGGGCACGACGCAGACAGCGCTACTAAGCAGATGATTCCCCTATCCTGCAGAGCTAAAGCAGGGTCGCATCATTGCGTGGTCGGGGTTGGGTTTTCCTAACGAAAGCACGAGCCTCTAATATCGCGGGGTCACCCCCCTTTTCCACTCTGTCGGGTACCTGAACCAAAATTATCCATGGCTTGCTTTTTTACTGGCGACCTAGTTCACCGTGATGAAGGTGGACCATGGATGCGCAGCAAAGTCTATGTGGCGGGGAGAAGCGGATGGCTGCGACGGGCGACAAAGAGAGCAAAAGAAGTGACAAAGAACACCGACACGCCGTTTTCTTTGATCAAGTATCTGGGTTTTTGGTGCGGGTTTCATAGGGAAAAGTATGGGGTGAAGGTTCGTTTGACGGTTAATGGCATGAACGCTATCCTACGTGTAAAACACTCTTAGAACTCGATCTAGGCCAGTCACTTCTTTTGCGGTCTGAGTTGGTTTGCAGCGAATTGGTGGTCCTTGTGGCGGGCGATATATCATATAGGGGGATATTGCGCTGGCTCTCTATCGAGGGATCTTCGTCCTTCTGCTGACTTTGGCGGCTGGCAGGCTGGTTGATTGGTTGCCCAGCCGTCGGTGCCTTTTGTTCAACTGCTGAGGCTTTTGTGAAATCATATTTTTCTGGAACCGTCGAGAGAGCTGCTGTCTCTCCTTATTCTCAATGCTGCTTTTTTGCCTTGTGAAAAAGCCTTTGTGTTTGATTTCCCTCGATTATTGTATGTATCTTGTTTCCTTAATCTATAGTACTTAGCTACGTGTTCATTATGGGCGAGAGGTAGCATTTCTTTGAGCAAAACCCAATCCTTTCTGACGTATCTCTCGGTGCCATAGACGCCAGAGGCGAAAAATCCACCCATATTTCGATGTAAGGTTTATTTATTGAGCGTGCTCCCATATTCTGCCAAACTCTACACTGGAGCTTTCCCCGTCGTTACCAATGTGCCTGTTAAAACCAATCCAAGTAATCAGGAAGCAAGGACTTGTTTCTAATCGCTCGTTCAACGTCCAACGTCTTCTAAATGTTTGTTTTCATCCGAGGTTTTCAACCCATCACCCGCTGTTTCGTCCAGGCTCTATGCAGTTTGTAGATAGCTACGCTATTGCCAATCATTAGCTGGAGAAACCATTTTCAGATTTCATCAATTGTTTTCTCTAGCCTGGTTTTGCACAACGGTTAAAATGAAACCTTTAGTTTCTCCGTATTCTGATAAAATGAGTTGCCTTCGGTTTCATCTCTTGAATAATCCACATTTATTACAACATCTCAATTCACCACCAGAAATTGAGTCATAATTGGACCAACAGCGACTAGCCAGTGTCGTCTAGTATAAAGGCGAAATAGACAAGCCCTACGCTATCATCGATGATACTACCACGTTTGTCAGATTGTCAGCCTGTGCAGTTTGAGCAGAGAAGCAATTTCGAAATTTCAAATTCGAGAATAGATCCGCTTCTGTTCAACACTATGAAGCTTCCCAAACTGAAGGTAGTAAGGCGTTAAATTTGAGATACCTTGAAATCAGACGTGAGCCCCGGTGGAATGTTAGCAATGGGTTCTATCAGAATGTCAAATTCAGGCGTTCTGGCCGCATGAAAAGGCGTCGTCTTGCAATGCTGAAATTACGGTCCTTATATGGTCGCGTGAAAGCATGTCCTACATAGCAAAATGCTGGAAAAGGCACTGGCGAAGAAAGTTCGATGCTAGAAGCCCATCGAGCTTGGGCAATTGTGCAGCATAGGAGTCAGCATCAACTATCCCTTCACAGACATCTAAGTTATCATCTGCATCAGCCTGCTATTACCGTGTGCACAACTCTTCAGAGTTCGGATGTCTAATTCTAGGATGGCTCGCTGGGTTTGGTACGGTTTTAACTGGACTTCCAGACTCTCTCTTGTTGAGTTCCAATAGAATTTACTCAGGGTTTTGATCGATGCCGGAAAAATCGAGGAATAAAGCATAAGAGGTTTACTTTTCGACTGGGATTAGTATCCCCTTTGCTGCTGGAGATCCTCGATCCTATATTCAATACCTATATTATTGTATGGGCATCGGTCATCTTCCGCCCTATGGCCTGGTATGGGCGAACAGCGGGAGCAGGTCTCTAGAGAGAGCAGTGGTTATGAGGGTTTCAACTCGCGATTCCCGGTGAAAGCTTCTCTCTAAGCTCTCCTATATAAACAAAGCCCTTTTTCACAATTGCTCGTTGGTACCTAGTTCTTCCCAGGAAGATCTCGCTCCCACGACGTACAAGCGAGGCGGAATCACATTTCTTTTTCCATGCCAGCTGCTAGGGATATGGTAAAATAATTTGCTATAACGACTGGAGTATTTACATGTGAACTGAACAAAGCATAAGCTTAATATCTACGGCAGAGGTTGATTCTGCAAAATATTGTGCCATCTGCAGCGCCAGGCCGAAACATCAATTGTCGTTGATGGCGCCGTTTACGGTGCAGGGAGAGCGAAGCTTCATGTTTATTGATAGAATGTTTAATCGAGCATACTCTATGTGTATATCACCAACATTCACTATTGAATGGTCATTGTTTAACTGTGCCCGAATCCAGGCTCGAGCCCACGGAGAGGTTACTTTCCAGATTTTGCAAACTTGACATATAAAGAACGCGATATGGAAGAACACTTTTTCGGACAACTCGCGTCTACTAATTTAAAATGACATTGTGCTCTTTCTGGGCGCTGGGTGCCTGGCCTGCTTATTAAAGGCACGAGCTGACATTGGCTAACATGATGATGATGGCAGGCGGGGAGGCCAGCGGATCTATGGGCATTGAATTTTCTCTGGTCGTACATCAGCCCCGGCGAAGCTTCGAAGGCCCCTAAACCCAGGGCCTGGTCTTGGGAATGCACCCACCGTGCCTATTATTTCATGCACAGTATACAGGAATTGCTAGAGGGTGGACTGCGCGAATTGCCATATCTATTAACTTCATGGGGATCTTACGCACCTATGTTCTAAAATGGCCGAACAGCGTGTCCGATGCACCACTCTCTGGTATTCGTAACTGGTGATATTTTGTGAGATTGCTGATATGATGACCAGGTCTCCCGTACTCATTCAACGAGGTTAGATATTGACCAAGTTACGCTTGCCGTCTTTGCCCGTCTAGATTGACCGCATTGCATGTTAAAAGATCCTGCGTTCCAGATTACCAGGAAACTTTCCGAGCTCATATTTCATTTTCGTGGAAATCAAACACCAGAACTCGATTTCAGGCGAAGAGCGATTAACTATATTAGAACTGTTTAATAAGTACGGGAAAATTATATGTCCATCTACCACTTCTCAAGTGAAATGTTCCAATATTTTAGCTCGGCATCTCTCCGCTGTGGAACCAGTGCCCAATTATCTCGGATCATCAAAAGCGAATCATTTGCTCTCAGCAAGGAAATCAAGCACCCTGCATCTTCACATCTGTTCAACATAATATCTATTCAAGCCATGAAACTTGTTAAATCCTTCTCATCGTGAGTTTTATGTTCTTATTCCGTCTTCTGACGCTGGTATTTATTTTCGACTTAGGTTTTCTATTCCACGGCCCCGGTATGTGGGAGGCCGAGTGGGAGTTCAACAACGCGGTTATTCGTCGGCAAAACGTTTTGTGATTTTCTCCGAGAGCTGGGGAAGATCAGCATCACTGAACAATAGAACTTCAGGGAATCTAAGGTAATTTTGATATCAGCTTCTGAGTATTTTGATTTTTGATGTCTTTGGTTTGCTTATTTAAATAACATTTTTGAGAATAAATTAAAATAACAAATCTCCCCCACAGATACACACCAAGGCTGTTAACCCAGGCTTTCACAACGATGCCTAGACGCCACGATAAAGGCGACAGCAGTGCCAGGAATGGTGATATCAATGCCAATGGAACCATCGCAACATCTATAGCCATACTCCCATCCAACAAGCCCGTTGCAACTATCACAATCTCACGGCCGGCGAAACTTAACGCGATGAACAGCCACCTCCTCTCCGCCCTCCCGGCTACAATTCAAACACTCACCTCCACCCACCCCAATCTGCTCGCCATAATCCTCACCGGCGCAGGTCCTAAATCCTTCATAGGCGGTGCCGATATCGCCGAGATGGCTGCCATCTCCCCAAACCCCGCCGCGGCTAGGATGTTCATTTCGAAAGTCCATGCCGCATGCAAGAGCATCCGCGACTGTCCTGTGCCCGTGATTGGGCGCATTAATGGGCTTGCGTTGGGCGCGGGGTTGGAGATTGCAGCGTCGTGTGACATTCGCTTGGCGAGTAGTAACGCGTTGCTGGGCATGCCTGAAACTCGCATGGGTGTGCCGAGCGTTGTGGAAGCTGCGTTACTTCCCGGATTAATTGGATGGGGGAGGACGAGGAGAATGTTATTGCTGGGGGATACGATAGGTGCGCGGGAGGCATTGGAATGGGGCTTGGTGGAGAAAGTAGTGGAGCCGGAGGAGTTGGACGGGGCAGTAGCGGGGTGGGTCGAGAGTCTGGAGAAGAGCGGGATTGCGGCGGTGAGGAATCAGAAGGAGTTGATGGCGAGGTGGGAGCGGCTGGGATTGAATGAAGCTATTGAGGCCGGAATTGATCATTTTGGGCGTGCTTTCGAAGCGGATGGGAAGGGAGTTGGTGGAGTGGAAGGGTCGGAGACTGAGCCGGGAAGAATGATGGGAGAGTTTTTAAGGAGGAAGAAAGGGGAGGGGAGCAAGTTATAGTTAGATGATGTTATATAGTGATTGATACTTCACAAACCTCCTGACCCTTTTATTCTCTTTCTGGACTTTGAAATCATTCCCTGTGGTTTGAGGATTCAGCGCCGGTAAAGCCCGAAATTCTGATGAGGCACGATTGCCTTTTGCCCAACAATTTGCACCAACCCTCTAGTCAACGTAAAAAACGTAAAGAATTAATTCTTACAGCTCACTCTCTCGTCTCGATGAATTGAATGGAGGGATTCGCCAACCCCTTGCTACATAACCCTACCAGGCTGAACATCTCCAATCACGCCTGGAAAGGGGCGTTGGCCTATGTTGGGCTTACAATCGAGTCATATCTCCTAATTGTTTACATAGACGTCCTCGGGGCGCATCGAAAGATGGATTTTCCAAATTGAATAACGTTTTTTTGAGAAAATGGGGGCGTGAGCATAAAGGATATTGCATCTTTGGCAATGGGATGACATTGATTGCGGGTTTTGACGTGCTAAAGGTTCCATGCAAGCAGATGCCGAATGTGAGTCCCTTGTGAAGGTGATCTGACTCTTGGAATGGGGGGAAGAACAGTCTGAAAAGAAAAAAGAGAGCAACTCTCTTGCTTCTCTTTCAGCTGTGTGTCAAACAATTATTCCTGAGTTGATAAATAATTCTGTCTTTCATGTGGTGCAAACCCAGCTTGATGTGGTGGTTTGTCCGCCCACTCCAAATGATCGTGCATCCAACAGAAACCAGCTTATCCCCGTTTCTATTTCCATCTATATGTCCCGCTAGATGTTGAGGAAGAAAATTGGGTATGGGGCCGGTTACTGAAGACAACCTCAAGCTATGGTTCGCCGAAACCGTTATCAATTCCGCTCGTGATAAAGCCCTGCTGTGTATCGAAGCTGCAGGAACTGGGTGGGAAATCCCGTTCAATTCGGGCGGATTCAGGGGCTGGGATATTTATGCATTCGAAAACTGGCCGAGATTCTGTCGTCAGGAATTTTCCCTACACGGCAAGAGAAGAGACGGATAAACAGCGAAGTAAAAGAATACACACAGGTTAACCATCCCTGATTTTTAACTTCCCGGTGCTGCACCAAACAAGTGCGGCAAATATAGAAGTACTACCACCGAGTATTCCAGGTGGAAATGTGTCAGAGAGTAGACATGAAAGCTATGGCCGATGCGCTGCATACCACGTGACATTCGGTCACGTGACATATAGAGGAAGCGTCCACTACGCAGGATGCCCAACAAAATGCTCATCCATAGTAGTATTCATTCCCGAGAACAAATGTATACCACAAACATATCGACGCTAAACGATTTAGATCAGTTTGTTGTGTCCTCTGGCCAAGGCACAGCGCACTTTGCTAACGGTCTATCTGGCTGCAAGCAACATTGAACTGATCCAATCTGTCAATCAAGTAAGGATGCCGCTGCGTTGGGTGACCCAGGATCTGGAGGAGCTCCTTTATGAGCGAACAGGTAATACAGTGCGAAAACCTCTCTGTATGTGCGTCACACATTCTAAAATCCAATAATAGTAGACGAGAAGTTGTGTGTTTCTTTCTTTTCCAAATCCCGTGCCATCATAGAGGTTATCATTCCCCTCATAATGCTGCCGCTCAACTAGGTTCTTAACTAGCCTATCTAATTAGAATCACTAAGAATAACACCAAAGCTATCTAATTCTAATAAAGCCTCTAGCCTTCCGGCTGCCAATCTCAGCATTCCAGCCTACCAATTGGCTGTCATGGTCTTGCTTGCACCGTGCGGGTGCGATACTGGAAAAGGTGTGTTTGTACCGAGTCACGAAGCTTGGAGTACAGCATTTCTCTATACAGACAAGGAAAACCTGGCTTTGCAAGATTTTCTTCTGGAAGGATTGTGGTATGTACAGTTTACAGTTTGTATTGGTACACGTACGTCCTAATATATTCAATATATCAGCTTCTTTTGGCCACTGGTTGGGTGAGCAATTCAAACCAGGAACTCATATTCTTCCGCCACAAATGATAATTACAAACACCTAAAGCCAAGCCACCCGCTAGATCCTTCAAAATAACAAATTGAGCAGTAATTACCTTGTCCTAGAGGGACTCTAACCTAGTAATCATGCGCCTCTTCAATGGCCTATCCCTGTGCCTATCAACAATGCAAGGTTTTTCATTTCCAATACGATCACAGCACTCGTAGATAAATCCTCCCGGGTTTCGTCGCTATCCATAATGCCATGAATGTTTTCATCGTGGTCGACGAAAAAGACATAATCTGGCACGAATTCGTCTGGATTTGAATTAGCTAAACGCGTCGGGGGTATTAGGGGTTAAAATTTTAGGAGCAAAATATATACCTGGATGATAACAACAGCTCTCCCTTGGGTTATTCAAAATATCAAACTCCTCGTCACAGTTTCCACAGATGGCATAGCGGAGGCGCAGTTCCTTTTTATTTGAGGTTGCGGACTATCATTTTTTCGCCGCCTTCTCAGAATCACCGTCATTATCACTCATTTCGGAGTCAATTTCAATCTCATCAGCGTCTGTAGAGATTTGATATTTCTCAACCTCATCTCGAGGCGCGAAAAGCTGGGCGGTTAATTTTTTGCGGGCCTCTGGAGACTCGTTGCGGAGATCTAATATGAGACGCTGCAATAGTTCCTTGGACACTGCGGATAGCGCGTTCGAGTTGTTTGGCTTCGGACGGGTTGGCTGCCATTCCCCCCTTCTAACTCCGGGGAGGTATGAAAATAGTATTTAAATCGACGAGTATTATTGAGACAAAATGCCCAAAAAAGAAGCTCAAGATGTAAAGCAAGCCGAAACTGTATCTAGGGAGAGGGGTATTTTCATAATTTTTAACAGAGACCATTTGAAGGTGCAACGCGCGGCGAGGAGGGGTCTCGAGCCGAGGGCGAGAGAGTGTTTGGTCAGATCTCACTCGCTCATCAGATCAGTAATTCGCATGCGCAGCAAAAAACAAGCAATAACGCCTGGTATGGTGAATCTTATCATGTGTTTTTTTCCTTTCACCAATCTTAAATTCCCGTTTTTCGTAATATCGAGGTTTAGTAGTGAACAGAAAGGGTTACTCTTTAATAAATCAGAAGCTGAACTGTACCTACCCAAGGTAATCACTAATGAAATAAAAAAATATGCTTGCATGATGAAGTAATTTATTTTATGCAGTGTGAACGTTTGCTGGCTGCACAATGATATCGTATACTGGCGCACAATGCAGATTTGGGCGAGAAAAGAGACGGCAAGCCGCAATGGTGAAACCTTTAAAGCATACACTTTCCCGATTGACTCTGGAGAACTGGGGCTTTCTTTCAGAAGGAACCCGTTGCTCTCAGACGCATGTGTCAGTTCTCCAGACCTCAAAGTTATAGGTATATATTGACGTATCCTTTGTCAATTGCTGCGAAAATTTTTCCATATGGTGACACATGAGTTTCCCACGTCGCTTGGGTATTCTGGGCAGTACCTTGCGCTTTACGCGGGAGGGAGGTGAAGCAGAAGAAATTTGTTTCAAGTTAGCCGCTCTAGTCAGGGGTGTCATTGAGCATTGAATAAGGAAACGAGAGGGGTAGTGAACTTCCTAGGTGAGGAGGAAGGCTGGGACCTGGAACAAGCTGGTGGCGCAAAAAGCAAACTGTGGTTGAAGTTGGAGCAAACAAGCTTGCAATTGGCTTCCAGGTGTTGAGCTGTATGCAATCTGACGTCTCGTGAATGTAGCTTCGTTCAAGGGACACCGCTCAAAGTAGAATTCTCGGGCGATCATTCCGCAACTGGCGGTCACCGAATGAGAGCTGGATAAAAGTTCGTAGATCGTATGTCGTAAGCTTCAGCTCTTGAGAATTGGTTGTGAGTATAGTTAACCAGCTACTAGCTAATTGACGCTGACGTTAGAAAATGAAAGCATTTCACAGTATTCATGCAACTGCGGATAACTAATTATCATATTAATTTATCATTATCTCGATCCAGACAAAAGCGCTGAAGTAAACCACGCGGGTGGCTTGGCGGTCAAGGAATCATAGTTTGTGATGGTTGCGTGCTTTCGTGCGTGATGAAAAGATAGAGCTTAAATTTTGGTTAGTTCGTCGAGAAAAAGGATTCATGAAGTGCCACTTAGCTTGCGGGAACTTTGGCCTTGTTGAAGCCTGATCAGCAGGTGGGCGGGCCGATCGAGGCGGGGTTAATCAGCAGTTTTCATCCTCGAGCCCCAAAAAGGGCTCGCAAGAATATTTCCCCTTTCATATCATATATATGGAAAAAGGTATTGTGGAGTTGTCGTGTACAGATGTGTATCCCTATTTAAGATTTTGAAAAAAGAATTAAAAACGGTTGTGCTGGTCGAGTAATCACTAATAACTCCTGTAAAGCTGGGCGGGACGGCCCTCTTTTAGTATGTTCTGGCTTGGCTTTTGGGAGGACTGAATAATAAGGCAAAAAGTATGCCGCGGATCTGTCAGATGGTATCCGCAGTGCTGTGGGCCACAATGGGCTACTGCTCAGTACTTCAGCAGCAGAACGGAAATAATCATCGATCTGTTCTGCACATAGGATGGAACTTCCTCTGAGGCATGAGTGGATCCATGCGCATCGTCCTTCGTTTTGGGTATGTTGACCAGAAGGCCGCATGAACTTGGCAAATAAACCTTGTTTGATTACCCCTCTTGAGTCGCGAAGTATCAAGGCCTGGGAGAGCGCCATTTCATTTGGCTCCTGATCCAACTGCTCTGTGGTTTGCTGTCACTACTTGAAATTGCTCGCTCGCTTGACGCTTAGGACAATTGTTGGGGCTCCACTATCACATACCAAAGTCACTTTTCCTGCTGGAAAAAGTAAATAGATATGAAACTATTCAGTAAGTTCAAAGTGAGAAAGCCAGGGCGGCAAGCTGTTTCGCCAGAATAAAATCGACGAGCAAAGAGAGTAACGTGGTAGCATGCATCTGCAACCTCTCTACGGAGTACGCGCCTGGTTTTACTTGGGGGGAGCGGCCCCACTTGCGAGGACACAGCAGTCCAGTCCCCCCTCAAGGAATCACAGCGACGGCTTGGCCCCCATCAGTGCCATCACGGCTCGGGAGACAGCGATTGGGTCGTGGCCGATTGGATGGTGATGAAGCCTGCAGAAGGGGGCAGAGGAGAGCGATGTAGTGTCCAATCGCGTGACGGAAATGCCCTAACGCCTGGACCCTAGCCCTCGCCCCAGCCCTAACATCGTTCCTGGCCACGCTGATTGCCCGGACACTTCTTCACATCTTCATCCACCACCATCCACCAAAACATCCACCAACAAGCACCATCTCCTGTTCGCTAGTGGCCAGGCGTGGTTTTGCCATGCCTTTGCCATTATTGCTGCCATCAGTGCCAATGGCTGCGAGATGATGATGATGATGATGATGATGATGATTCTTAATTTTCCGTCCCAGTAATCAAAACTCCGCTGCCCGAATTTATGAGGCCTGGCGAATGGAACTAAAGGGGTTTGATTCTTGAGCAAGATCATTCAGGTTTGAAACTATTATTGCCTGACCAATCGGCTGAATGCAGCTTCTATGCAATTTAATGATTATTATGGGCGGTCTTTTGTTGCTTCCAGTCCCATCCAACCTTCGAATCGCCGATGGCTTCTGTCTTACTTGAATGTGCTCCGTTTCTCTGACTCGTAACTACTCCACACAGTGATGCCTACATATGCGGCAACGCCCCAGCAGATGAAGGGCTGCCTTGTTAAGATATGTGCTAGGATCCGTGAATTCGATCCTTCAGTGCCAGGATAGGGATGCGCTGGTTTACCGTCCTTTTAGGGAGTCAGCAAATATGATCAAATTCAAGACTTGATATCTCAGCATGTCAGCGTTGAAGAAAGTTGGATCGGCCGACTTTTTAAGCTATTAACGCTGAATCATTTGTAGCCAAAAATAAAAATGAAACGATAGCACGGAAAAAGCAAACAAATCGAGCGCCGGCATTTCGATGTGCCCGTCAACGCCAGCCAGCCTATCCCTGTCCGTTTTGCTTTCGTTGCTTTTTCTTGTGTCAGGACACGCAGAGTAGTTCGACTGACTTGGAGGCCAAAAATGTGATGTGGCCCGGCCCCCCCAGCGCTCATCCTTGAATCCGTGTTGGCGCCTCACTGTGTATGGACGGAGCATGGGATGTACCAGAGAGCTACACGAGCCACTAACTCCTGTTTTCCCCCGCCATCCTTCATTCCCTTCAATTCGCTGCCAGCCTCTCATACCTATTTCCACCACCTGACTTTTGGTGGGCAAATAACAGTTTCTGGAGACATGGTGTCAATTGATACTTGGACTGACCAGATGCTATTAGCGGCTTTTTCTCTCTTGCTTTTTTCTTTTGCAGGAGAAAATGGTACAAGACATTTCCACCTGTAGTTAATTCTGCTCCCTGTCACTGTTCCCTCATCCATGCGCATGTATTTTGTAGACCCTCCAACTCTTCCTCCTCCATCTGCAGCTGTTCCACACTCCCCCAGACCTCATACGCTTTCAACAATTTTTCTGATTGAATTCCGCCGTTTTTCTAACCCCGGCTTTCATTATTTTATTACCCTTGACAAATTATCCATCTCGCCCAGCCGCTCGCCGGTGGTCGCTCGTCTGCTGGATTTAGCCTCGCATACCACGATATCACACGGGCGGTTATTTCTCTGGGCATCCTGTAGAGTTATTTTGCCAACCCCCAACTTCGACGAAAGATAGGGCTATCATCCTAATCGAGAGGGTTTGTGACCTTTGCCTCCTGTATCTCTTTGTTTTCGGCCGCTACCCCTGATCTCTGTAACTTATCAAACACAAATCCTTGCTTCATCCGTTTTACTTTTCTGTTTCAACCCTTCCTTGCTCTTTTCTTCTCCAGCTGAGATAAATTCCGACCCTGTGCGACGAGGACGCTGACACATGTATAGGCACGTTTGCGCTGGCGTCCTCATGCTAGTTTGAATGTCCTCCGATCAGTTCGTCAGTCGCAAGGCGATGTCTACAGGTTCTAGATCCACCTCTGGTGCCCTGGCAGTGAGCCAGATAAACACACACGACGATTTCGACCCATGTGCCTCCACTGCGTCGCTGTTTCTCTACGCTCAAGGCTCTTCTATCCTGTGTCTACACCATGATACTCTGGCAATTGAGCGACGGTTTGACCGCCACCAGGAGAAAATCCAGTTTATATCTGTGGATAACGTTAGCGAAAGGGGTGCAGGAAGACTGGTAGTTAGCTACGATGTTAGCCAGACAGCAATTGTTTGGGATATATTCACTGGACAAGAGATATCCCGATTTGCTTCTTTCGAACATATTCGGGTCGCAACATGGTTGCGGAATGGGAATGTGTCGTTCGGTAAGGATAACGCTCCGAAAAACTCGGCACGAAAGTTTGATGCTGACCAACATACAGGTAATGTAAAGGGGGAAGTTATCTTGTTTGAACCTGCAACTTCTGAACATGTGTCTGCTCGCACAATTTTCGATCCGATTACCGCTTTGGCACCGGGAAACGATTGTCGAATCTATGCGATCGGGTATGTTCTCCAGAGATATATCATCGGGATGTCACTGCTAACACAAATCCTCATAGATATAACAATGGCTCGATATTAATCGCCACCATCCAACCTTTTACGATACTGCATACGCTTACTACCTCTCGGGGTCCTTCCTCCATTATTTCACTGGCATGGCATGCCTCATCTACAAAGCAGAAATCGGACATGCTCGCGAGCCAGACTGTTGAAGGAGATTTACTAGTGTGGAGTGTATCGAAGCATCCAGCCAACGAAACGCCTCGCGTCATTAGATCTCTCAAAAGGTCGGAATACGGCTCTCCTGGACCGAAATGGCTATCTTGGTCTAAGAATGGGCGAATTGTTCAATATGCTGAAGGGTATGTTTGTTGATCTCCCTTCCATTCCCTCGCTGATTCCGTTGGCTCAACTTATGTTTTAGGGAAACTTGGGCGTGGGATGTGAGAACAAAACACGTAACTTATGAGCCGGTACCGACCGTACAAGGAGTGAGAGGGCTAGCGAGCTATGGATCAACAGCTACTTTGTTCACGTTGGGGCCAAACCATACTGTCCAACAATATGACCTTGAAAACCCTACCATGGTCGCCAATGTTCAGCACATCCCTCTTACTTCTTTGACTGGCCAACCGGCCGAAGTGAAACCCGAGAAAGTTGAATCGGGACTTACGACCCAAAATTTGGCTCAATATCAGACAAACATTGCCGAGAGAATGAGAAGTCCATCCCCAGCTTCGTCGGGGCGACCTATCGACCCAAATGCTTTAGAACTTGCTCGTCAGCGGGCTGGGCTAACGAGCCCCCTGTCCACTGGAAGTCAGACGACCTCAACCAGCTCCGCAAACTCGTACAACCGTGGTGTCCGAGGCGCTATCTCAATACGGTCAAGATCTTATAATAGCGGAACTACTTTCTCAATGGGCTCTCCCGCCCCTTCAATACCGGAAACTCGTTCGGGAACGTCTTTGAATTATGCCTCTTCAGTTTCTACGTCCTCCAGAAGATCATACGCCCGCGGCGCCTCGCGATTACGCCACGAATATGTTCCGAATAGTGGCAATAGCAACAACAATAATAATTCACTCGACAAGCCAATCACGGAACTTTTCCCCTATATCCGGAGCCGTGTGAACAATGTTCCATTCCAACCACCTCGCCCTCAGAATGACGGCAACCAATCTCCGGATGAGCTAAGGAAACAGATGCTCCACGTCGTTTTCGGATGGGAGGGAGATATTGACGAATTAATTCGAGATGAGCGTAAGTTCCCTTCCTGCCAGGCATCTGATACTTTCCGTTGGCTTTATTGACGGCTATTCTATTTGCACAGTGCGCCGTCATAATCCGGGAAGCCAACATGCCATTCTTCTCGCCCGCTGGCTTGGCGAAATTGACACAAACCTTATAATATCAATGATGGGGCCAGGCTCTAGCCAATACAGCGACTGGATGTTGCTTGCATTAACCCAACTTGGAAATCAGGGCCACAGCAAACATCTCGGGCAAGCGCTGGTCCAGAAGCTTCTGGCAAAAGGTGATATTCATGCTTCTGCTGCAGTTCTTCTCGGGATGGGCGATTGTAACGACGCCATCGAAGTTTACGTATCAAGAAATCTGTATATGGAGGCAATTCTTTTGACGTGTTTGTTAATGCCTTCTGAATGGCAGCGGCAATCATATCTAGTCCGAAAATGGGGCGAGCATGTGGTTCAAAACTCCCAACAACACCTGGCTATAAGGTGCTTCGCTTGTACAGATGCGGAAACATCCGAAGCATGGGCTTCTCCAACTGCCCAGATGACCACAATTTTATCAGACCAGCTGTCCAGATCTCGAGGCCCGACACCAACGAACGCTGAGCCTTCCATTACTGCCAATGCACCCCGTCCGCCTTCTCGCGGCAATCTTAAAAGCCCAGCCCTGAAGCTCATCACCTCGTTTAGTCCGCACCCTAATGGCCAATTCAAATTTCCCGGTCTTACCTCTGCGGATAGGACCCCAACGAATGCTCCAGGGGTTACTCCTATCGCGGATTCCGCGCTGGTCGACCCAACCTCACCCGGAGGATTTGGCTCACATAGATTACCTATGGGACGAATCGGTCGCGCGGGAACACCGAACACCTATGGTAAAAATCGCCTCCCATCCATTGGTGAAACCCCAATTGATGTGAATCCTCCCGCTTTTACTATCCCCAAGGGCTTACCAACGCCTGTTGACTCAGGGTCGGATAAAGAGAGAGATGCCCGCAATGCAGAGATGGCCAACACACACCACCCATCTGTTGACCCCCAGGAACCAATTCTGTTGTCATCTGCTAGGTATACTCCAATATCTGAAACCCCAAGGAAGACTCCAACGACAGCTGTTTTGCACGGTGACGATGGATCTGACGGGGGCCGCCCATTTTCGCCTCCAAACGATATATTCGAATCACTGAAGGCACAGAACAAAAATAGAACAAAGTCGCGCGAACGGAAGGGGGACCGCAAAGCAGAAGGTCTTCATATTCAATGGCCCCCCTTGGATGTTTTCCCGCAGAGTGGACCCGACTCTGCAATATCCTACGACGTTATCCGCCGATCAATATCACAAAACCAACATCGTGGAGCGACACCAGATAATTTCTATAGTTCGGCCATGTCAACAAGTAGTGCAAGATCAACACGGAGTGCGAATGCTAGTGTCAGAAGCATTGATCAATATATCAGTAGCCTAGACGAAGCTAGTTATCGTTCGGGACACCACAGAATCGGGCGCGAACGGCGAAACACAGATACCGACTCTAGTATCAAAGGACGCGGCAAACACAGTTCTCGGACCCACTCGAAAGATTCCCGTGGGAGAAGCAATCAGCGGTACATACAGCCAGCCAAAAGGTCGCCATCGTCCCCCGTTCCAATGTCTCCAGATGACTTGGCGCTGTATACTACGGGTACTGACACCACTGATAATCAATCAAAACTGAGTTTGGATCAAGGACGCCGCCATAGGAGCAGAAGACGTACGAAATCCCGAACTCGATCCGCGTCGAAAGGCGGACATCGACTCCGCAACCGTTCTGGTTCTTGGGCGGGCGATAAGTCTAGTCAGGTTACGACGCGTCGCCATAGCCCAGATCCTTTATACAAATCTACTGCAACACGAGGCAGGAGTTCGCAAAGGACAGAGGGTTCTGGTCCCAGGTCTCCATCTTCCCCACTTCCCATGTCTCCAACACTTGGGGACTACAATAGTGGCCAAGATATTGAGAATGGCCTTCGGCTAGTTAACGTGGATAGGAAACATCGTGTACGATCTAGACAGCCAAGCCTGACCCGGCGTCCGGAACGTGGCACAAGTTCCCGCCGTGATCCATCTCCAGACCGACGGAGAGAGCGTGATCGATCTCAGAGCAGACAGAGTCAAAATCGGTCGACTAGTACACGCAGAGATACGTATGCTAGTGGAGAGGGTAGTAGAGGCCACCGTAAGCACGCCTACCCTATCGATAACGAAATGCCCTCGACAGCAGGCTTTGAAACCCGGCGCCAGCCGACACCACTCCTATCCGCGGTGGAACGCAAGAAAAAGGAGTTAGCAGCCGCTGAATTGGAAGCTCGGCGTTTGTCCCTGGCTCGCCGTCCCTCTGCTCCGTCCATCCCTCTTCCAGGCGAGATTAGGGGTAATTCGTCCTTGCGACAGAATGCGGGTGACAGCCCTCCATACAGCGGTTCCTTCAGTCAAAGAATGGGCGGGAAAAACCTATCGCCAGCCAATTCAAACCATTCTGATTCCAACTACTCGGGACGCGGGCCATCGAACATCCCGGTTGGACTACCTGCAACGCCAAGGGCAATGAGACATCCGAAATACAGCACCGGCTATACAGATGTCAGCGCTCCTGCTCTACCTGAGGTCCCAGACAACATCATGACACTCAGTGACGCTGTGTATAGACCGACAGGATACAATATTTCACGGTCTGCTTCTGCTCCACCTGAACACCTTGAGCTCAATGGAAAGCCACACGGGCTTGTAGCCCACCAACATTATCAACAACAGATACCTAGCAGCAAGCCAGCTCAGAAATTCTCTCATCGTCGACAGACGTCACAGGATTTGGGTCAGAACCCATCTTATGGAAACAATGGCAACAATGGCAATATAGCACCACCTCTCCTCCCAGAGCTTCGGCATCTGCAATCGCCTCCACCACCACCGCCACCACCACCTTTGATAAATACTCATGGCCACATGCCATCCACGTATGATTCACGAAGCTCACTTGTTTCTGGCGTCGGTACTATCAATATCGCCATCGATGATCCTGGAAAGATGAACGATATGGGCCTGCAGCAGCCACCCACAATTTTCTCTCCCATTGCCGAGGCGTCAGGAATGTCGCCTGCAAAAAGCAACGGTGATAACTCCCATCGCCGTGGCCGCAGTGTGAATGAGAACTTCACCAGCAAAATCCGCAATTTTACAGATAGGATGCGCAGCACGAGTCGAGGTCGCAACACTCGGTCCCCGCCTTCGGAATCCGATGCGCCCTCGCCTTATGAAAGTTTGTCGATACAAAACGTTATCGAGAACAGGATATAGATCAGTAACTGCAACTGTCTCTCAACCTGGTCTGTTGATGAGATACCCCCAAAAACAAAACTGTGGCATTGACTAAACCGCCATGGAAAACGGAAGAAAATAGGATATGGAAAAAAGAAACTAACCCTTTTCCTTTGTGCTTTGTGATGTTTTGGGATTTGGGATTAGCGAGTAGATGAAAATATGTCAACGTCAAAAGATGGGATTAGCCGTCAACGGCAAAATGCGTTTTTTTGGTTTTTGGTTTTTTTTTTTTTTTTGGCTTGTTTTCCATGTTCTATTCTTCCATTCATGGGCAAGATTTTATGGATATCATGCAGCAGCGAATTTTTAACAACCCAAAACTGGCTGCTCAATGATATGCCAACACACAATATCTTTCCTGTTGAATATTTATATTCCCATTTTAGCGCGTCAGCTGTTTCTGAAAAGGTTCATTACTGGCAAATCTTTATTTATCTTCTTTAATTGCCTTTTCACATTATTCCCCCTCCATCTCCTCACCCCCTGTGTGTTTTTTTTCTTTTTTCGCTTTTCTTTCCTTTAATTTCTGTGTCTCTCTGTTCGCTCTGATATCCCATGTCTATCAATTTTGCTTGCTTTTTCTTACTATATTCCTTTTCTCAGGGGATCGATGCATTTAACTGGCTTGACTGAAAACTATGGCCCTGTTTCTTTTCGTTTGTGCAGCACCCCCTCATTTCCATTAAATATATACGAATAATTCTCCCCACTACTTAGTCTACATAGTTCCGTGATGGCATTTATATATCCACCAGTGCCTTAAAATCTAGCAAATTACAATGCAAAATATCAGTTCCCACCGGCCTAACTATTCATTATGGGCATCTATTTTACCCTGTGCTCATAGTTTAATGAATAGGTTTAATCTGGATGGAATCTCCGGCTGGGTAGTAGTTAAATTAGTTAACTGGGTACTCTGCTATTTCGCTGCTAATTGCCTGGTAATACCGGCTTGGTCCATCTGACCAATAAAAGATTAATATACATGGATGTGGCCCATTAAATGTTCAGATTTTATTTTTCAGTTTTCATTCTACATTGATAATAATATACACTCATGATATGTGGATATATGTACAGTACATAGTTGTGGAAACAGCCTAACTCCAGGGTCGATTGCACAGCATATAGATACTGTTAGGAACGAGCAATCGATCATCAGGTCATTGTTACCCTATTGTTTCACTAGGTTCGGTTGGAATGCCCCGAAGAGGAAGCGGAGAAAATATGATGGAGGGGAATAGCCAGAGAAACAGAAAAATAAACACTGGAAGTAAACTTAGTTACAGGATGCGTGTATATCTACCGTGACCAGTTTCCCCAAACCTATGACCCCTTCCCCCAAACCCCCCTTTGTTTGGTATAACCGTCGCCGTCTCCAGGGGTTTGCCTCTCCTTTTCAAGCAAGCGGTCAAACTCGCGCTGCGCTTTGTCTTTAGATTGTCGCGTAGACTCGGTATAATTATCCTGATGATTTTGAGGCCATTGCTCTGACTGTGGCTGGAAAGGTGTGGAAGAAGGGAACGCGGATGCGGAGCGTATTCGGTCCCATGAGCTGCCGGAGGATGCTGGGCGCGAATCGGACGACATACTCTCAGTACTTGCTGTTGGTGAATCGAAAGCTGAATTTCCCCTGTTTACAGATGATGGGGTGGAAGCGGACGATGATGATCCGCGTAGCCGGTCCCAGGCACTTCCCGACGGTTCCGATCGGGTGACTGTTGAGCTGGTTGCTGGTTTTGTTGGATTGGAGGCGAGATCAAAGACATCTTCGTTGTCACTTTTGTTGGTTGCCTGGCGACCCTGTCGATAGATACCCCAACTACCTTGTTCCTGTTGTTGTTGCTGTTGTTGCTGCTGCGGAGAGTTCCATTGCTGCGAATTTACTTGTTCCAGAGTCCGCAAATCTGCTTGTGATTGCATTCCATTACTTTCATTTGAGGATCCATACTGCGAAGACGAGTACATCGAGTCACCATAGCCAGTTGACTCGAAACCGGCGGTTGGGCTGGCATTATCATCCTGACCTGGTATATTTTGTTGCGATGAAGGGCGCCGTTGGGTTGGCTGAAATCGGCGAGTCTTCCATCCAAGTTGTTCCAAGCTCTTTTGAACCTTCTGAGGATCCTGATTTGCGCGGTCTTGCCGGTATTGGGTCAATCTAGGATCTGATGTTAGGTCTCGTACCGCCAGAGAGGCGCCACTTGCTTTTCCGAATGTATTTCCTGCAACGATACAGAACGGCCAAAGCAATGCTTTAACAATTAGCTGTCTATCCACAATACCCCTCATTTGTGAAGTAGGTATCAGACGGCCGTTTTTGAAGAAGGGTTTTGCGACTATCAGGAACCCAACAAAGGTACCAAGGTATGCTCCGATTCGAGGTTTTGTGATTAAGCTTACGGCCTGTTCAACGAAGGAGTCGGTTTCCTGTTGAGTAAGAGGTCTGTCTACAAAAGCCATCCCAATTTCGATATGTTGTTTGATACGAGAAGCCATATATTCCTCATACGCTGGTTGTGATCGCAGGAATAGCAATTGTTTCCCCATTCCGTAAGGCGGAATCTCAATTTGGGTGGCGAATTTTCTGAGAGAGGATAATGAGTTTTGTGAGAAGGAGTAGCTATCGTCGGAGTCAATGGCGGCATTGTCATAGCCATCGGCTTGGGGCGATGTTCCGTTCAACACCATATTGGGCGAGGGCGCAGGTGGCGCGGGTTTGTTGCAATCCGAAGAGGGAGATAGGTTAGTGGCCGCTGAGAAGAGAAGTCAATTAGAGGGGGTAGTTGCAAGTAACCTATGTAGCTTAGGTTACTGCTCCATATATGGAGAGCTTTGTTGCAATAGAAAGGCCGCAATCACAGCGTCGGGTGCTGGTGCTTTCGTCGTTGGATCATGGTTTTGGGGGATTAAGTTGAAGGCGTCTGGATCCCCGATTAGTCATAATGACATAATCCACGTGATTGTATTTTTGCTTTCGAAATGCTGCCAAAGTCGCATGTCTAAGAACAATAGGAGGGGCGATGTTGTTCAAAATACTGTCAATATATTTATTTTCATATGCTAGAAGACCCAAAATAATAATTACTAAATACAAGTCCATTTCCTTCAAATATGTAAGATCAAATACTAGATAAACCACATTTTACCGCCGTCTTCCCCCGAATACTTCCATAGGGTTGCATTACGGCGGTGGTATTAACAGCAAGAGGAACCTGCTTACCATTTTTCAACATATGGTCGCAGATCCAGCTCTTGGGTAAAAGTTGTTCTCGGCTGAGTGTGCAGGAACCAATACGTATCCGCAATCTGGGGAAATAAGCAGAATGTTAGCCCAAGTAATCTGTAAGGCTTGTTCTTCTGTTCATCACGTTTTCGCTCTGCTTCGTTCTCCATTCTCTAGCTATGACGCTAAAACCTCAGCAGGTGAATTCAAACTGACCGAATGAGGACTCAATTTTGCGTCCGGAGCATTGAATTGGAAACCTTTCGTGCGCTCAATATCAATAACACCGTCGATGATAGCATGGCAAACGTGGATTCCTTGGGGGCCAAACTCCCTCGCCAGGGACTGGGACAGGGCACGAAGAGCGAATTTCCCCGTTGCAAAGGATGAGCAGAGGGCAGAGCCTTTGAGGCTCGCAGTAGCGCCTAATAATCCTATGTTAGCATTATCAAGTCACTTCGAGGAGTGGGAGGGCGGGCATTGTTTGATTCTACCGGTGAAAATGAGTGTCGGAGGATGGTCTAGGTTTTCAGATTTCAAAAGCAAAGGGAGGGCGGCCTGCGAGAAATGAAAGGCTCCTTTGCTGTAAGCCGGTATAATGGCAAATAGGAGGCACGTTAGTCACTTGATCAGAGTTTGCAAAGTAGGGGTGACTTTAATGCAAGCCCCCTAGCGGTTGGTGCAGAGCATAGGGACTGGAAAAAAACATGGAGCTGATGTAGAACATAATTTAGAGAGGTGCGTACGCATTGCTCTCGTAGCCAGCCGTGAAGTCCTCCTGCGAAAGTTCAAGAAACGGTTTCCGCACGAAGCCACCCCCGACATTATAAATAGCAGCTGCAAAAGGCGCGCCAGGGAATGCTCTCGCTATTTCTGCGAAGGCGCTTTTCACGCTCGCATCACTTGTGACATCTGTATTTATGCCAATAACGTTCCCGCCGCTGCTACTTATTTCTTGGACGAGAGTCTGGTAACTGGTGGAACTGCGAGCTAGAAGAGCCACGCTGTATGTTTGCGCGAATTTGCGTGCAATAGAAGCTCCCTGCCGTACCACAGAGCACGGTTAGAACAATGAATGTTTATATTATGTTCTCTCAAGTAAAATGGAGAGTATTATGTGCCTTACAGTACCAGCGCCCACGCCAGCAATGACTGCGATTGATTTTATTGCCATGGTTCCAGTGGTCCGCCGGTTGGTCCCGGATGCTATATTTGAACGGAAGAATAACTGACAAGATAGTTATGACGTTAATGAGTAAATAATTAAATAAACCGGCAAAAAAATTCGAAATCAAAGAGAAGGGGATAACCCAATGGTTTTGGAATAATTCGTTAATAGCTGTTAAGTTTGAAGAGGAGGAGATATCTTCTCATGTCGTCATTTATATAATTAAAAGAGCTGCCAAAACACCTGATTATTAATCGGCCATTCATCTAACTAATCACATAACTGAGAGGGCGACTGTTAACCATTTAAAACAACTCCGCACTGAATACGGATCCATACACACACTACTCTGTACTTCTTGCCGCGATTGTTATTTTACTCCCAGTTTCTTCCTGTTCAGAGAATTTCTCATTTAAATTTTAAAACTATTGATTTCTGTATATAATAAAACCGTTTCTATATAGTGTGAATCAGTGAACGATTCATAGCTATGGAGTATATCTGTCCATATTTTAAAAAACAATGCTTTTAATCTGGATTCGTATGTTAACCACAAAAGGACACCCATAGTAGCCTAGCAGATTAGGGTTCAAAAACTCCCTGAACTCTGTACACCCCTAAACTACGCTAATGTTCCAAGTCTAGAGGACGCGATCTGTTTGATATTCAGCTGGCTATTTGGCTTTGATTTTAATTGTAGATGAATTTCTATTAAATATGTTAAGACTCTTCTGTCTCCTTTCCCGGAAATGTGCAGGAGAGGAAAAATAAGCAAATCTCGTCTCAAAGAAAATATGCCAGCTATTAACAAAACAACAATCCTCGAGGTCAACATGACGTCGACCTACCCCCTGAATGATATCTCTCTTCCCCGATACTATCCATCAAATCGGAAAACTAAGAAGGCCATCCAATTCTCCAATCTGCATCGGTAATTTCGTGGTCGGTGATTCGTGTGCGTTTCTATAGAATCCCGGGGATAAGAATACCACCCAGAAGGCCACCTTTCTTACCCTTCTTTCCACCAGCCAGGCCACCAGTCAGACCACCAACGGTACCCCCAAGGCCGCCCCCGCCAAGTCCTTGTCGGCGCGAGATTTCGCTACGGGATTTCAGCCCACCCTTACCACCAGTCAGACCACCAAGCACGTTCCCAAGCGAGCCAGTCACACCACCAAGCGTATCCCCAAGGCCGCCAGGAAGGGCACCAGCCACACCACCCAAAGGTCCGCCACCGTTTTGTCGGCGGGAGATTCTGCTGCGTTTGATCGCCGAGGCTTGGCTCTGGGCAGCGCATGCTCTATCCACCTCCGCCTGTAGATCGCCAACAGGGAGCGATTGCAGTTGTGCCAAAACTTCGTTAACCTCATCCTGATCTCGGGTAAGGTCCCCTTGCGCTTGGCTCTCTAGGCCCGTAAGGGTGGATGCGAAGTTCTCGGGTGTAAGGTTTGCGAGCAACGCGCAGGCTGCAGATGTATCTGCAGGCAGAGCGACGGTGCCCAATGGGGCGACGGCGACGAGGAGGCCGAGGCAGGAGGCGCTTGTGAACCGCATTTTCGAGGGAGGATGATTGGTTTCGGAGAAATAGAATGTAATGGTAAAAGAGTTTTGGAGTGAGAGTTGGGGTGTTTTAGATGGAGTCTTTTGAGGAAAATGGAAGACTTGAAATTCTGATCCGTAACGAGAAGACTCTGGCGGGATATGTTTGTGGTATATATAGACGACCAGAAAGGGGTGGTTACCCCTGACTGCCAACTTCTCAAGCGGGCTGGCTGGCTGGACTCAGCAGCTCTGCCAACAACAACCATGGATCGAAATGGGATTTGGCTGGGTCTGATGCAATATTAACATTAGCTCTGGCAGCACTATTGAAGATCCCATCTGGTATTTTAATTGCACTACATCCATATTGGTACATACTAAAAGTTCTTCGTCGGGAGGCTCCAATAATGACGTGAGAAGCGTGGACCTGTGGACCTAATCATCACGGCACTTCTCCTCCACATTTTGTTTTTGTGACAACAGAGACTACTCTGTTTTTGGTGGTTCGATGATAAATCGCTCACGATAGAAGCCCATTATTGCGCCCAAAACCGAGGGATTTGCACTGGCATATTTGCCTTGGGGTTGTTGAAGATTGCTGAGTGAAGTCCGAAAAATGAAGAAAATAGGGTATGGCTGGATGGTTTGCCGATCATTATACTTGATGAAATTATTTCTAGCCGTTGGCCAATTTCACTTCACGCTTCGAAAAACGAAAGAAAACTGGAAAGCCGCCACGCAAAGATGCAGCTGTAGAGGCTTGACAATTCAATAGCTCAATTCTCTCTGGTTGGATATCCTTGGAGTGGATTCAGCTTCAAACGCCAGTTATCTCCTTCGACGTGGTATCAAGTACGGGCGTTTGCAGATGCTCTGAAGTGTCAAGCTTGTCTTGTTTGTGTGGGCTAAACATCACTTTTCTGCTCTCGATTTCCTGACAGACAGAAAACTTAAATGAAAAGCTCAGGCCGCTTGGGAGCTACAGGCCCTCCCGCTCTGATCAAGGCAATGGATTAAATTTGAGCTTCATTTCCATTGGTAGATGCTTACAGATCCCCAAATTGCTGCTGGCACGATTATTGAACTTTGCGTGTGGAGTGGGAAAACCAAATACTTCAAGCGCAGCGGCAGTAGGCCTGAGATCGTAGAGATCGCCTCTAACAGATTGATCGGCAACAGAAACATCAACAGAAAGAGAAAAAGAATGGAGGCCGAAAAAAAAGAAAGGAAAACGAGCTCTCAGTCAAGGGAACCCCTGGACTAACCCCTTCAGGATATAATAATATAAAAATCTTGGAATCTTGGAATTCTTTCACGCCAACAATCTAATTCCCGCGTTGCAGCGGTTTTGAACATGTCGGCGAGGGTTGGCAAGTATCCTGTTTCAAGCTTCACGCATCCTTATCAAAATATATTCATCTAATTAACGCAAAGCTCATATATCTGACTTCCTCATCTCATTGCTGTAACCTCATTCTAATCTCAGCACTGAACCTTTCACTGTCGTACGGAGTACATTTGTAGTTAAATGTGTGCTGTGAAGATTAGAAGATGATAGAGCGCGGGACAGTATCTGAGGCGTGGAGATTCGACTGCTCAACCCGTCGAATGTTTCAATTTTGTTCCGAAATTTCTTGAAGCCGCAGCTATCAGTTCCAGCTTTTGGAAGTCGATGAAAATGTTTTTCTATGTAGGCTCCCCGGATTTCCCAGATTCGCCACAGTGATCACTTCCAAGAGGCATGCACTCATATTATTAGATATGACTGAGAGAAAGTCGGGATAAGATGGAATTTTGGGCTGGCGACTCGAGGTTTTCAGGATATCGGGGGCTTCATGCAGTGATTGAGGAGATTGGTAATATTTTTTGTTGACTAGCGTACACTAACTACTACTCAACTTATGACGTGTCTACAGTATCACCAAGCTTTAGATGTCTTGAACTTTCGTGTTCAATCAATCACATTATTATTGTTGTTAGGCGCTTCTTGGAAAACTGTCAAACAAATCAACAATAGCCCCTAAATTCATGTGGCCACTTGGCACTGGGGAAGCGTCACCAGGGCAAAAATCCAGCGCCTTCAGAAGTGGGGGCAATGGAGTGTTATCTACAGAGCAACGACTCCGCGGAGAGATTTTGATGAAGAGGAGAAACAAGAAAGATGATGGCAAAAAGAATGGAGGTTAGCAGCCCGCCGTTGATTTATAACCATGAAAATTGCATCATCAAACATCCTGACGGCGAGTTGGGCACACACAGCAAACGCGGAGGATGAGTTTCGTATAAAGGTACGTGATTGAACTTACCAGCACCCAAAAATAAATTTATTCAGTAAGAGTAGTTAGAGTATGGCAGCTCGGATAATGTCGCCTTGGTAAGGTGCGCAAAATAGGAGGATTATTATCCAGGCGCGGTATTCCGACCCCAAAATTGCTATGGAAAAAAGGGAAATCTTTTAACTTTGCATGGTGCAGGGAGGCAGAAATAGGGAGGATCATTCTGCTGGAGGATGCAAGCCTTGGTGTTTCATTCTTGCTAAGTGAAAACAATTTAGATCATGCAAAGTATTATTCTATAAATATAATATCCCGTTAAGATCGTATGCATCTTGGGTATTTTAAGCTCTTGTAATATAACTCCCCCCGGAGGGCATGTAATTCTAACGGGATGTCTGTCTAAATATATCTCTATATATAAATATATATATGTATACCGATATACTCATGAAACAGTCGAAATGAAGTAGAAACTCGTGTGATAAAAGGGTCTAACAAAACAACCGAAATGCCAGCCCGTTCGGTCCGAGGGGGAACTGGGGGAACAAGAAGCATACCTAAGAAAGGGGAAGAACAGAAAAAAGAGACAGATAAAGACAGAAAGCCCAGAAAACAAACGCTTCTTATGTAACATAGCGAAACCTGGGATTCCGATCACCCATCTCCGAAATGTCTTCTTCCGTCATTCCCTCGATCTTGTGGTCCATCAACCCTGCTGCCCGCGCTTTGTTGATCCTCTTATAATGGAACCACATGAACGCAAAGATCGCCGCAGAAAATCCCGTAAGCGCAAGTGTTACCCCATGGCCCATAAGATAGCGTGGGCCGTCTTTGGTAACGTACAAGAAAGGCGTCATGATGCCACTGACGTTTCCTAACGTAAGCTGGAGACCGGTAGCGAACGTTCTTTTGCCGAACCGCGGGAGATTAGTTGGCAGCCAGGCGAGCGGTAGACCGACGCACACATACAGGCCGACCGCGACAAGGAAGCAACCGAAGTAATGGACGCCGGAGCTACTGTCTGACATCAGAACCCCGTAGCCGGCCATAGTAATGACACAGAATATAACCGTGAATGCCGCACGGCGCTGCATGCGGTCGCTAAACCAGGCGACAGTAAGGTAAGTGAGCGCACCCAAGGCGTAGCAAGGGATAGTCAGCGCCTGGACCTGCGGGGCAGTCCAGGTTCCGATACCCTTGATGATGGTGGGCAGGAACGTGCTATATCCATACAGGACGGTGTCGACGCCAAACTGACTAAGACACATAAGCCAGATGGTCCAGTCTTTTGCACCCTCCTTCGCATCTTCAATGTGGAACTGCTGCGCAGAGTCGGTCTGGCCAATTTCTAACCTGCGGCGAGCTTGCATGAGCGCTTTTTCTTCCGCATTGAGGTAGTAGGCGGTGTCCGGATCATCGGCGAGGCCAAACCATGTCGCAATACCAATGAGTATTGATGGAATGCCTTCGATGATCATAATCCAGCGCCAGCCTTTCTGGCCAGCGAGGCCACCCATGAAGCCAATGGCGTAGGCAAGCAATCCTCCACAGGCTCCGGCGAGTGCGGCAGCACTGAATAGATAGCCAACCCGCAGAGCTATCTCGCGTTTTCCGTAGAACAGTGTCATATACGCAACCAAGCCAGGGAATAGACCAGCCTCCACGCATCCAAGAAGAAAGCGGCAGGCTACCAGACCAGCGAAATTTTGAACAACACCAGTCAAGGTGGCAATGATTCCCCATGTTACGGTGATGAAGGCAATGTAGCGTGATGCTGTGAATTTTCGAATTACAAGGTTGGACGGGACTTCCAGAAGCTAGCGGGCGAATAGTTAGCAGGTGTGAATTAATGAATGTGCAACCCGGAAAACTTTGACAGTTAGGTGCGATAGGGGCTATTTTTAGCGCGCGACCCAGGGCGAGCCGCGGGAATGCTTACACAATAAGGAATAAACAGGATTGAGACAGCGATCTGGTATTGATTGCCAGTGAGACCCAGGTCCGACTCCATATCGTAGAGTCGAGCATTGCCGATATTCACTACAACCCGACCATCATTAGTAAATGTATACGTAATTCTCGTCTCGCCCCTACGGGTCGCGAACATGCTATTTAGAAAACGGATGGGAAACCAACCTCGATCCAAAAAGCTGAAGAGATACAACAGGACTAAGAAAGGAACAATATGGCGGTCCACTTTCCTCACCAGGGCCTTCACTTTGACAGGATCAACCTCAACCGCCACTGTGTCAACTCCATCATGCTTTGTGGTCGATGAAGGCGCTGGGCTTGACGCAGGCTTTTCAGAGATCACTTTTTCGTTCATCTTGAAAGGGTTTGCTGAGAGCCCCCGAGAATTCGTTAGTGGCTGGGGAATCTGCAGGTGAGTTCGGCGCAGGGGTAGCTCAGACCATTTGAAGGACGGCAGAGGAGTGAGGGCAGGCAATTAAAAAAGCTGGGAGATACGGGGAAGATGAACGTTAATAAAAGCGAAGCTGTTCGGATGGAGCACCCTAGCGGCAAGAGTAGCGCGCTTCATGATCTGCGCATGCAGGCTGGGGAAGCCTTGATTACTATTCGAATGACGGGCAGAATGTGTGGCGAAGGGTGGAGGTTGTCTGATGGGGGTAAGACGAATTAGCTGTCGGGATATGAGGAGGGGCGGGCCAACAAGGAGCACAGAGAGCAAAAAATAGCAGAAAAGGTTAGGTTATTTTCGGTGCCGAGAGTCATTAAGCTCAGGCCCAGAACAAGGATGGAAGCATTCAAAGCAAACCCGATTTTTTGCCTATCTGCTTGGCTCGTTTAAATCAATTAATAACGGTGGGGGAACCTTAGGAACCAACACCATCGACAATCCCATGGATACAGCAGGGAATAGGGACCCTGGAACCAGTCTCCTGGCTTCCACCAGGCTCTAAATCTGGTCTTCATCATTCATACATATGGAGTCTATTCGGCTAGAGTGCTTCCCGACAGAGAGGATGGATCGGTTCTTCCAACAAACAATAATACCAAGGTGGTGTATGTTCAAGGGGTTGGCGGGAGTGGGGTTGTTAGCTGGCTGCCCCCTTATCAGCCATATTATTATTATTACTGCAAGGACTCGCTCCAAATCTTCCCAGCTTCCTCTCAGCTCCAACCTGAACGGGTTAGTTAAAGGGCCACCATCTACCAAAGAGCTTTATAATTGGTCGTCCATGCCGTTCGCGGCAGGGGTTCTCGATGCGGGGAAATAGAACTAAAAACGAAACGCTGCGGTCCCAAAACATGGCAGAGCTCTTTTTCTCCTGTATTGCAGCCTTATCCAGCCAGCTTATCGGGATTTAATCCCGAGAGCTGATACTGGTTTCTGATACGCTGTACTCCACATGGATAAACGTTCATCGGTACAGAGATACCTAGATATTGACATCTGTCAAAAGGACTACATGCCCCATTTGTCAAATTACGGAGAGTAGGCACTCTTCGAACCCCCCACTTGTCGTTCGCTCCAGAATATGGGGGATCCAGGGCTAGTTCAGTGGTGATATTTTGAGTGTCGGAGCAAGCTATGGATGAGCATGAGCTTAGAAGTACCTAATTAGGGCTGGGTTCGCCGCTTCGGGAATGTTACACGAGGCAGCCCTAATCCGCAACCCTCCTTACTCATGTTTGACAAACTTTGCCATATAAAACATTGTCCGTTTCCCTCTGTTATTATACTTCATATGTTAATGATACGGAACACTGATATTGGGGATGTTAGGATCTGCATGCAAACTCCAGCTCCAGCTTCGGGTGAATCCGCCATTTGGCTCTGGATCCTGGGGTAGGTTTAGCTCTCCTGCGTATTCTCCATACTCCATCCTCGGCTTGCCTCCGGGCTTCTCCCACTCTTGAACCCGCGTTTTAGCTACCCACTTTTGGTTCCCCATTTAAAGAGGCTGGCTCGCCTAAGATGTTCGCTTATCCCAATTGCCTGGAGTGGAGTGGTGGGTTGGCTAACTTGAGTATGCTGTTAATCTGGGGAATGATATAGTTAGCTCCATTTGCCCTTGGCTGGTTCATCTCCGCGCTCAAGAAGAGTTTTTACAGTCACGATAACATATCCACGCGCTCGGGGCTCCTGGACGGACCAACCCCCCAGCAATTCTGCGACTCCCAAGGTGTTTTGCTCACAGAGCTCATCCTAGCTCAATTCTGTTCAATGTTGTGAGAACGAACGTTACAATTGGCCAGCGATAGAGCTATTATCGCTTGTAAAACTCTGTTTTCATCAGCATGCCAATTTCTCCAAACCCTTCGAAAAAGCTGCAGCGGTGCGGTTGAGTCATGCAGCGGAACCCTTCGGCTCTGATATAGACTCCGTTACCAGAAGCCAGATATGTTGGCCTGTAGTAGTAGCACCAGGCAGTATTTGACACTTTTCCATGATTCAGGCCATGGCAAGACACTACAATAGCGCTGCCAACTTTAACCATCAAATTCTGGAAGATTCTTACAGTACCTTGGGTGTGTGCATTGGAAAACACCTCCTGAAGCCTGACTAATACAGCACAAGCTTCCATTGTTCGTTTATTAATCCATATGTTGAAGCTAGTGCATTCCGCTCTTCGCTTCCTGGGCATAGCGATAATTGCCGTTTCCGGAACGAAACCGCGATCGTATGTGCATAACAGGATAAAATGAGCCTGTGGCTGTCAACTATTTCCGGAATAAAGCCGCAGTCTCGACACGACCACTGAAGAAATGCATCGGCTTCTACCTGAGCATTTATTAGGTGATGGTAGTGAAATCAGTCAATAAAGAGAGAGCAAGCCTTACCATAACGATGTAAATATCATCCCATACTCCTGCTAATTCTCTAGCATGATGGCTCGAGTTCCGCCTTGTCAGCATCAATTTGTCCGCCACGCCAACATCCTGACAACTCAGATTAGGACAGTAATGTTGATTGGTGTAAGTCGAGCCTCTATGCAGTCATTGACTCTTCTACCGCGAATATACAACTGATGTGCAGACACCCGCCTTTAGGCTGGAGGTAATCTTGGCCCACCTGTCCTGGACGAATTTCTCAAATCGACTTTCGACATCACTGTTCTTGCCCGCGAGGCATCAACTTCAACATACCCAATAAATACCAAAGTTGTCAAATCAGATTTCTCCGTATATTCTCTCACTGAGGCCTTTAAGGACCAAGACGCTGTCATAAGTATTGTTGGTCCCTCTGCCTTCACAGAGCAGAAGAAAATTGTCGATGCGGCAATCGCAGCGGGAGTAAAGATCTTTATTCCTAACGAATATGGAAGCGATACCAAGAATCCTGAAGTTATAAAAATTGCCCCAGTACTAGCTGGAAAACGCACACTGGTGGAATATCTTGAGAAACAGCAAGATAAGCTTACATGGACGGTTCTCATTCCGGGACTATTTGCCGATTGGGTTGGTTTTTTATCTCCCTCTTGTGCCTTTGCCTGCAGGGAATCAATAGATAGATGGCAGTTGTCTTCGTATCTATGATTCGTTAATAATTTCTACCATCCCTTTTGGGCATCACACACGGATTCCTACAATATGATATTCCTAGCAAATCCACAATTATCTGGGATGACGGAAACGTTCCTGTGAGCCAGTCAACCCAGCAGCAAGTCGGGCGCGCCTTGGTGGCTATTCTCGAGCACTCCAGCGAGACTGCGAACCAATACGTCTATGTGTCCTCATATACAGTGACAGCAAACGAGATCCTTACCGCCTTCGAGAAAGCCACAGAAAGCAAATGGAAGGTGGAAAGGATTGATCTCGAGCAAGTACTTTCCGCAGCGAAAGAGAAGGTTGCAAACGGGGAGGTCAATCTTGAAGTTATTCGGGATCTGATTCGAGCTGCTTGCTATACAAAGAAGCATACTGCGATTTCCGCAAGTTCTTGTGGAATGATAGACTTGGTCTGAAGGAGGAAAGCTTGGACGATGTGATAAAAGGGTTAATTGAGTAAATGTGTGTGCGGCATGGTTTGAATGATTTAAAGCTTTCTAGATATTCCAAAAAGTGTCAAATTTTTATCTATCCCTCATCTGCTGGGGAGCTGATTGGTCTCTGCTCAGCTGCGCGCTTAACGAGGGTTTATGTGAATTTCAATCTATTAGGCAATTCAATTCTATGTATATGATTAACTTCGTTCGTACGGAGCATATTCCGCACGGTTTTGTTTTTATTTCGCCAAATTCAAAATAGACCCATGGTTCCCAATATCCATCGACCCCCTAATTAACGATCCAATAAAATCAATATGACTTCGGCAACCCAAGCACCCTTTCGCCAATATAATTGCAAATCATCTCGCGACTAACAGGGGCAATGCGCGGAATAAAAGCCTCCCTCAAGTATCTCTCGACATGATACTCCCTCGCATATCCCATACCGCCATGAGTCATCACTGCTCTCTCACACGCTTTGAAAGCAGCTTCAGCAGCTAGGTATTTGGCCGCGTTTGCATATTCACCCGACGTGTAACCGTCATCGTACATCCTGGCTGCCTGGTAGACCATTAACCGAGCAGCTTCCAGGCTCATCCATGAATCAGCTAATGGGTGCTGAATGCCTTGGTTTTGCCCAATTGATCGACCGAATACCTGTCTCTCATTTGCGTATATCGCCGCCCGTCGTAGCGCTGCGTAGCCAAGTCCTAGAGCCTCTGCGGCAATCAAGATGCGCTCAGCATTCATGCCGTGCATTATCATTTTAAATCCGTTATTTTCCTCGCCAATCATATCGGTAGCGGGGACTTTCCAATTTTCGAAAAAGAGGGTATTAGTGTCGACTGCGGCACGGCCCATTTTGGGGATTTCGGACACATCTACCTGCGCCCTATCGAGATCCGTGTAGAATAGTGATAGGCCTTGTGATGGTTTTGTAACTTTGTCCAATGGGGTGGTTCGAGCGAGTATTAAGATCTTTTCTGCATGCTGGGCTGTGGATATCCAGATCTTCGAGCCTTTCAGGACGTAATGATCACCATCTCGGGTAGCCATTGACCGCAATTTCAATGTGTCAAGTCCGGTATTAGGCTCGGTAACGCCAAAGCAAGCACGGTCACGGCCTTGGATTAGTGGAATCAGGAACCGCTCCTTTTGTTCCGCATTACCAAACTTCACGACAGGCTCTAAACCAAAAATATTCATATGTACCGAAGACGCGCCAGACATGCCAGCCCCTGACTCGGATATGGTCTGCATCATTACCGCAGCTTCTGAAATTCCCAATTGAGATCCGCCGTATTCTGTGGGCATACAGATACCCAGCCAGCCATCTTTGGCCAGCGCGGCTTGGAAATCGAGGGGATAGCGTTTTGTTTCCTCGGCATTCAGCCAGTACTCATCGGGGAATTTAGAGCATATTTTAGCTATTGATTCGCGAATTGTGCGCTGTGACTCAGTCCAGTCAGGGTCGTGGGCCTGTAGGTACTCTGTTGCTTTGGCATGGAGAGATCTATGCCCAATGCGCGGCGACAGAGATGAATATAGGTATTTCGGACCACGTATACATCTCGTTGATATCTGTCAAAATTAGTCAAAGATATTAACAAAAGTCAAAGAGCTTCTTTACCAGTTTCTGTCTTATCGGCGAGAGGAAAGTCATCGTGAGGGACGAGGTGAAAGAAATAGACAACCGAAGCTGGGTTTATTTTCTAGGAGAGGCGCTTACTGCTACTTTATCGTTGTGAAGAAATCTATCATTTTGCTGTTAGCTGCAGCAGAGTTCTGATTGCTGAGCCGGCAGAGGCCCGCATTGGTGTGGGTTATGCATTCGGCCAGGTACCGAACGCGGGGGAAAGCCGGAGTGGTTAAAATGCCGATTTGCCGAAGGGTATATTCACAAATTGCCGAGACAAGGTTTCGTGAATTTCAGAAAATTTATCACGACCAATAAATTATAATAGTAAACATTTGCTAACAAGAGGGTAAAGAATTGGGAAGTAGCATCGACTTACGTGTGCTCAATTTTAAGCTCAGCAAACCAAGACCATGGGGTTTTTTATTTCACAAAGCAGGGGTCTAGGACTTAGTCTTTTTCGCAAGGGTTCAACTCGTGGCGCAAACGTCCTGAGGCATCGACAGAGTCCATATCTTTCACGGAAGCTCTACTCCTCGACTACTTCCCCTGATGGAGTGAAGCGTGATTCTTTCGGGGCGCTACATGGATTTAAGATACTGGATCTAACTCGAATATTAGCTGTAGGTCTCGGGCCATGTTTACAATCATTCTAGACATAGCCAAGCTAACTGCTATTTCTATTCTTAACAAAACACCTAGGGACCATTTTGTACACAGATATTGGCAGATTATGGTGCAGATGTAATCAAAGTCGAGCAGCCTGGAAAAGGTGTAAGTAGAAAATCATATAGCTGGGTTGGAGCTTGAAAAATTATATTAATGTGGGCTAATTGCGATATGAATCAGGATGATACGAGATACTGGAGAACAGACGGAGAGGGTGAAAAATGGACGACAGATGGAATATCATGTTATTTCGCATGTGTAAATCGCAATAAACGTTCCGTTACCTTAAACCTGAAAAACGAAAAAGGCCGGGAGATTTTACTTGATCTGGTTAAACGAGCAGACGTGGTGTAGGTTCCAGATTATATCCGCAACTGAAGGCGCTGCTGATATTCTGAAGCGTCGAAAATTTTGTCCCTGGAAAAATGGACGAGCTCGGCATTGGCTATGAAGTCCTTTCAAAAATAAACCCTGCCATCATCCATGCCAGCATTTCAGGTACGTGATACTCCCAAATTCTATCCTAGCAGTGGTTTTGACATTGCATTAGGGTACGGTGCCGCAGGGCCATATGCCCAACGGGCTGGCTACGACATCATTGCTGCAGCAGAAGGTGGTTTACTTCACATAACTGGAGAATCAGATGGGCCACCTACCAAACCCGGAATTGGCTTGACGGATCTGTGTACGGGATTGTACATGCACGGAGCGATAATGGCGGCGTTGCAAGCTAGGCATCGGACCGGAAAAGGCCAAAAACTCGACGGTTCTCTCTTCGAAACCCAGTTATCAATGTTAATCAATGTTGCAAGCAGTTGGTTGAATATGGGACAGGAAGCTCAACGATGGGGGACCGCTCACCCGAGCATCGTTCCATACGAAGCTTTCAAAACAAAGGATTCTCACCTTGTTCTAGGAGCAACGAATAATAGGCAATTCGGAGTCCTCGCAGAGCGCCTGGGAAGGCCAGATTTGGCAACCGACGAAAAATTCTTAACAAACGATTCAAGAGTGCGCAATCGAATTGAACTTAATGGCATCTTGTACGGCCTGTTCAAAGTTAAAACGACGGACGAGTGGCTCGACGTCTTTGAGAACAGCGGGATGCCATACGGTCCAATTAACAACCTAGAGAAGGTATTTAACCACACTCAAGCTCAGGCTAGACAAATGGTGCAATCTATCGACTTCGATGCTGCCGTTGGTGGAAGTTTTAAGGTAACAGGTATGTGTATCCCCCCGGACTAACCGTTCATTCCAAATTTGATACTAATGTATCAAACGGAATATGAAATAGGTTTTCCAGTCAAATTCAGCAACACCGAAGCATCAATTCGGAACAACCCTCCTCTTTTGGGAGAGCATACGAACGACGTGCTCCAGGAGCTTGGCCTTTCGAAAGAAAAGTTAGCGGGCCTGCGACGGGACAAAGTTATATAATATCAATTTAGTAATAGACTGCTCATTCCACAGATTGTCCGCAATCCATTATCTAGACTGAACAGATTATTATGATAATACTATGTAAAGCTCCAACATGAAGCCACTTCACGGAGTGAAATCGCGCCGTACTTTCCGCAGACTTTGGCTCCGGCAAGCATGCGACGGCTAGGAAAAGCTCTAGGCCAACAGCATCCATATAGGTATTGAAGGGCGTTGCCTCCAACAGAGCTAAGGACATCGAAATCCATGTTAAAATGGAAAGAGTAATAGACATGTCGTCCCTTTACCATAAGTATCTGACGCTGAATTGCTATCGACTCTACCCCAACATATCCCAGAATACGGTGAAATGCTGGAGGTTTAACTTCAAAACATCATGGCATAATAGGGGGTAAGTCACATGATATCAAACCCCCTCTCTGGCTCAGCCAACATGTTCCTTCCCCTGAAATCGCCGCCGAGCCGAAGACGGCAACAATAGAAGAACAAACAATAGAAGAAATAGAAAGGAAAGAGGACATCCAATATATACCTTGGTAACACCGCACACAATGATAGCTCTGGGGCTGCTTTCAGATCAAAGTCTCTCAAACTCGCTCGCTGATCACCTCGGAGGCTCCATCCACACCTTGCAACCCCATATGACTCAGAGTGCAACAAACCCTTAGGCCGGGTTCTGGTTTCTGATCGATCAATCATTTGTGTTTTTTGATTATTTCCTGGACGTTCAGGACAGTCGTACGGTACAACCATAGATCATGATGGCAGGCAATCCACACCCAGAAGCACAATCTTCTGAGGCTGTCAATGGTGAAGAGTTTAGGGATGTGGAAGCAAACCCGGAACAATTGTCCAGTGATACAGACACAAGGCCATGGATCGTGCGCTATTTAGCCCAGGACGTCAGTACGGAACATGCAGATCTAATATTTCTGATATGCTATTTCCTGTCGGGCCTCAGCGACAGCTCTGCTTACAGAGCCTGGGGCTGTTTCGTTAGCATGCAAACCGGTAAGATTAAACCACACTGGGTATCCACCACATATATTTGTCTATGTTTAGGGAGCGGGTGGACCATCACCTCATCGCTGACCTCGCCATAACCAGGAAACACCGTATTTCTCGGGTTGGGGGCGTCTGATACCCTCGATCAAACAACATACCATTGGCTCAAGGCACTAGTTTCAATTCTTTCTTTCCTCGCGGGAAGCGCAGTATACTCTAAAACCCAATACTTCGGACCTCAAAACAGACGTACCTTACTCGTCAATTTCGGTTCTCAGACACTCATCGTCAGCGTGGCAGCGTCCCTGCTACAGTCTGGTGTAATCGAAGATTCCGGTGTGGTTACCGACAATCATGGTTTCCTGAAACTCATACCATTGTCCTTAGTCGCATTCCAATGTGCTGGTCAGATGGCAGCAAGTCGATTACTTTCCTTCCCCGAGATCCCAACAACCGTGTTGACAAGCTTATATTATGATCTGGTTTCTGAACCTGGAATTTTACAGCCATTTGGCAGAAACAAAAGACGAAACCGACGCATTACCTCCATTATTGGTGTTATTGGGGGTTCAGTTATTGGAGGTTGGCTTTCCAAAAGCACAGGGAGGATCTCGCCCGCCTTATGGATTACCGCAGCGTCGAAATTTGCCATTTCGACCATTTGGCTTTTCTGGAAACAGGACGGTGGTAAAGCGCAAGGGAATTCAACAGCCTCCTGAATAGGCGAACATTATATATGAATCTATATTATCCTTGCTGCCTTCGATACTCTTATGATTATGGTGGTCCATTGATAGTACGAGGCCGCGTTCCATCAATGCTGTTTCGTATGGCCTCTGCTTAACACTATTGGGCACCCCCCGCAAGCCAACGCTTGATTGACGCCTGTTCCGGACAAATTCTGACATGGTATGGCGAATATACGTCCCACTAGCCACTAACGAGTTGTAATGTTTAATGTTGATGTGGATCCAGATCAAAGCTTGACAGAGATTACGCCATCCAGCGAAAAATGTCAACACCAAGGGTTTCCCAATGAGCAGGTTTATCGACAGACATCATGATATAGCTTTCTCCGCACCCGAAGGTTGCGATAATTGCTATTACCGTTTCTCCTCGGTGGAGAGTAATGAGCAAAGCGTATGGGATTTTCATGCCACTAGGCAAGAGCAGTTACATGCAACACTGTCCCACATTCTATATGTGATATGATAACTGTCTACTTGGGCTATATTTACTGAAGCGTATGAAGGGCGGTGGAAAATTAATGATAAAAGCGATTCTATGGCGAAAATATTATATAGGAAATAGTACTTAGCAATAATCAGTAATCAATGCACACCGTATTGTACCTTACAATATGGAGCAAGGCTCAGGAATATTTGTAACTGTACGAAAGAAGTGCTGATTCATGGTTTCTTCAATATGAAAGTCATCAAATTTTCTCCGTACCGTGGCCTTTGGGTGAAATTTTGCTAATTTCAAAATAACTCCAGGAAGCGCTGAGAACCCAACTTGTATTCATCAGCAGAACTGGCATTACATAAATTTCTCTCCATTCCACGTCGCACGTACCATGCCCCGTTGACTAAGGTCAAAAAGATCAGTAGCATTCAAAAATTGATCCGCTCCACTCAAACCTCGCCATGGGTTCGTTTTTCCGATGAAATAGTTCAAGTATGCGACGCAGCAGCTCCACTTCCCATAGGAAAGCTTGCTGAAGAAAGTGTCTCCTATCATTTGGAGAAGGACTGATGCGAGAATGCGGTTCACCACGGACAGCAGGGCTGCTGGGCACTGCGGCAAAGTCTCTTGAGCGAAGATTCGATCGAAATATGGGGCGGCACAAAAAGCCCGCGAACTGGGCTTGAGACGGGCCTTCCATTCTACTTTCTATAATTGTCGATGCTAGAAATGAGAGTAGTCCAGGATCTTCGGTCTTCGGGTTCCCAGAAGCGGCTCCATAGTTGTTCGACCAAACAGTGGTGAAGCCAGAATAGCCGGTACCTCCGGGAACTGGGTCAAAAGAAAACGGTGTTTTTCAAGGAATCTCAAGTAACAAGGGCGGCTTTGCTGTGTCTGTTGTTAAAAATCAGGGAAAAAATGATTAGTAGTTTTGCCCCTGATTCCAGAAGCCCTTTTGACGCCGCTGAGCGAAAAGGTCTGCATTCTCAGCACGCTCTGCTGGGTACCTTTAGAAGGCTGTTATCCAGCCAGAATCAACAAAGTGCAATACCACAGACCATATTATCCTTTGAGTACCAAAGATACGTTGAAGAATGTGGAATTGTGACTTTACGTGAGAATTTGAGAAGATTGTTGGAAAGGGGTTGTCAGGATCTAGGACAATCGATCAATGTTTCCAGTGTATTCTCGAGCGACAGTAAGAAATGCGGTGAGATAAAACAAAAATCTGGAAATGATATCATGACATTTAGTGAATAAAGTAATCTGGCTAGTTCCGTCGCTGACGTAGTAAAAAAAATATGCAATTGTATTTCTAATAATAAGCAACCATTGATAAAAATTACCATGTTTCTAACCATGCTAGTAACAGAAATAACGGGTTATGATAATTCTGCCGAATCAATGAGAAATAGCACAGCAGTGAGCGATGATGCAATCAATCCCTCCATGGTGGATCGTGAGTAACAAAACAGGTCATGCGAAGAACCCAGTCGATCAAAAGTAGTCGAATGTATGTAGACCACGGCGGGGTAGAGTTCGTAGTTCCCCATGTCAAACACGCCAAGAATGAGGGGATCCAAACTCATCACAGCTCTGTACAGTACATGTACCCATTGCCTATCAATCATCCAGGAATATCCCTCCCTATCTCCGTGAAAGCCTTAGCCCCCCATCCAACTGGAAAAGGGCAACGGGTGTGATGGTGTATAGCCTGCCCTGCACACGCCCCTAAGAATGGAGAAGGGGGGGAAAAAAGGTGACGAGGGACTGGTCAGCCGACCAAAATGAATGGCAGACAGCCAAACAAAGCCCATCACTGAATTTCCCTTTTACCCCTTCTCAATCATATGAACTGGAAAATGGAGCCCCGCTCCATTTTAACCTAAATAGCCCACCACCTTCCTTTATTCAAGGTTATTAAGATGATTATTTATTGATGTGTAGTATTTAGTGACGTTGGTTTGGTTTCCCGTTTCCTCCCATCCCATCGCCCGTCACATCCACGCTTAAATAGTTTTTAAGTTCGCTGGCTTCTCCACCAGGACCAGCAGTTGCGCGACGGCTCGCAGCGGACTGTTGACCAGGTTTTCGGCCATGCGTATCCATAGCGCTTCCAAGGTGGGATCCATAGGTTATTCTTTATATTTGGCATCGCGCTTAACTCTGCTCTGCTTTATGCAGCTCAATCACACACGCCGCTCACGGAATGTCAACTGTGAATGATATGTTCAGAAAAGCAAACCTGTGGCTGTCAGTAAATGCGCAAAGGATTAATGAGGGGCAGATTAAAATCATATCAGATCAAAATCAGATTAGGGCACAGGCAAGGATCCAATTACATAATAAAGCCCTAGTTAGCGATGCATGCCCACAAACAAAAGATGAAATGAAAGGAGGGAAAAAGGGAAAAAAAGGCAGAAGAAAAAAAAGAAAAGAAAACCCAAATTCCCCCGGACATACGGACGAAAGAGAGCGAAAGGCGCCAAAATGGGTTCGTTGCATCGCGCCAAATGGGAACCACCAGGACTCAGGCAGGGATTGAGGAGAAAAAGGCAAACAAAAGAGACATGCCTCTTCTCTTCTCAGCAAATCGATGAATTCTTCGGGATTTAGGGTCCTGCAGCATTGACACGAATTACTTGCATACTTTCTCTCTTCCTTTCGTTCTCTTTTATTTTATTTTATACTTTCTTGCGCAATGCAAGGAGGGGAAGAAAGGTTTCTCAGCACAAATCACGAAACAAAGCCCGAGGAGTGGCAGATCAGGGACGACAGGGTTCGCATTATTGGACAAGGGGGTGAGTAAGCCACACTCTGGGACAAACGAGTAATGTAAAGGAAAACAATGAATTATGGGAAAATACAAAAAAAGATACTTCCTCGCATCATGCATATATATAATCCGTACGCGACATAAACAAACGACTGGTTTGAAGTACGCACATAGTTACATGTACTGTACATCCTGCGTCGACTGTCTTTCGAAGAAAAATCTTCTAGGCTCTTCTTGGAGTAGCAAACGGGCTTGATGTTCGCTGAGTTGGCCCAGACGCTATAAAAGCATAATTTTTGTTGCGTTGGTCTGGAAGGGATTGGACCTAAACCCGCCGAAGCTAAATATTTACACGCAGGGACTTGGTGGATTCCTTGGGGGGGAGCGATTCCCGCCATCCTTCCATGCGCTCGCTGTGGATGGGGTGCGGATGATGTGCCTCTCCCACCACTCCATTTTCTTACTCGATGGAGTGGATTGGGTTGGTATGTTTGACTGACGGGTGGTTAACCCCTGCCCGACTCCTGCCCCATTTCCCCTTCCCTGCCTCGACCCGCTGGCGGCCGCCTGCAGGCGGGAAGACAGGATTGCTACTTGAGCTAAGTTAAATGGGAGCAGCGCTGGAAAATTCTGGTGTCAGAAACCTCCAGCCAACGTTTGTTCATGCATATCGAAGGAGATAAAGGGAAAAATACTTAACGTTTTATCTAAGGACATACAGGACATATTCATGCGCAGTCGAGCATATTATTCTTTCCTTTTTTTTTTTGTTCTGCGCAGATACCCAACATAATGAAATATGGAAATCATAAAATACCTGATTTTAGATATAGGTCGCTGTATGATACACACTACACATTTCATACGGCGTATTTTTTGTATGTAACTAAGTATTTTACGTATGTTACACATACACTGAGTACATCACACCAAACCCAAATGCCCGTCAAGCGTTGTACAGTAACTACGGAGTACATACTTCTCAAATCAACAACCTGGAGGCTCTTTGTCTTGCTGATTCATCGTCAAGGTTAGGTAGTTATGCCCTTCCTGATTGTCTATTCCTTACATTGCTTCAACTCTGAAGTGAGTATGTTAATTTACACAGTTCAGGGGCGAAAATTGTCAAAAATAAGATTGATTGCTCAGCTTCTACAGTATGTGTTTGAAGGAGTTCTATCCTGGTGGTTGAACGAATTCACATCCATGTAATATTATTTATGTGGTCTGTGGCAATATGGCCTGTGAGCGAGATTGGTCAGACAGGATTAGATCGAAGGAAAAAAAAAAATTGAATGTACTATACGTGAAAAATACAGGTGCAGTTAACCTACTAAAACACGACGAAGTGGAAAGTTACATTGTGACATCCATATGTACCCTACCTACTCTTTGCTCTTTGTTTTCTGTCATCACAGTCTGAGATGGGTATTGATGTTTTTTTGTTTTATATCTAGCCTTTCCTCTCGACACAATGCACTTATTCCAACTCAACTTTCACTCCCCTTAGGTTCTGTCTATGGATCAAAAACAAAGCCATTGTCCCATTTTTTATCTCCTGCGTATCCACTCAGGATACCATCCCGTCTCATCTACTCTCACCGTCTTTTACGAAAGCTTCAACTTTTCTACCTGATGCCTCAAAATCTTTCATTTTGAAACTTGCGGTCTGCCCAACGAGATTTGCCAGCATTTTTTTCAGTTCTTTCTAAATAAAATAGGAAAAAGAAATTATCCCCCCCCCCGAGTTTTCTGCTATCTATTTACATATTTTTACTGCTGTTGCTGCAGTAATTCACTGCACTGCGCCTTTTCGTAACTCCCCAAGGCATGAAATTTTGCTGCCCAACCAGGCACGCCATTATCTTCTATTGTCCATCATGCTGGGCTGCAAAGCTTCTTCTATTCTCTGGCCTCAAGCATAAATAATGGCTACTTTCGGTCTGCTATTAAAATACAGCGGTAGTAGAGGTAATACTTTTGGCTGTGTTTTTTTTATTTAATTTTTATTTCGATGAAGTGACTGAACAAGAGATTGCTATTTGTGTGATTGTTTCTATCTTGGCGTTATAACATTCTGCAACTGCGCCTGATTGGACGTAGAAGCTAAAAGCTGCCCCCTCGTTTTTGAATACAAACTTTGGCCAATTAATCCCGCTCTATCTTCAGTGGAGGTATGCTTCACCTTTGTCTCTGAGGACGTATGGAATGGGCCTCGTTCCCTATCATTGCAACATTCTGATGTTTTCGATATCGATACCACCCAACTCAACAAATAGTACACCCGATCCAGCTTCAGTTTCAGCTGGTGTGAGTCAAGCTGAAATAAAAATAACAATAGGAAGAAGCCCCAAGGCAATTTTTTATTTACTTTCTCCCTGTGGCGACTGGAGGCTTTTTATTGCAGGATATCTACTTCGACTGCTGCCACTGGATTCACTCGGATGAGATAAACGTTAGAACATAGAATACCTGCTGACTGACACTTTTAAGTTACTTGGCAAAAAGGGGAATCATCTCGTTATGTGACTGGTATGTTAGATCTGTAACTGTTGGAGGAGCATACCTTTAAGGAAATGAAGGCAACCATAAATCGGGCGAGGATTGCAGTGAGTTGATGGTTGGGAGATGGTTGGAAGTGGGTGGCGGGTATATCAACTTTTGTTTAAGGGCTTGGCTGGGTATTGGACGGTTTTAATCGCAACCACAATCTTGCTGTCTAACTCTAACTCATATGAAAGTATCATACTTCACGTTATTCATTAAGGTATCATCTTTCTTTTTGAGTCATAACTGGAGGAAGAGAACTCCTATCTATTTCTGTAATATCCCAGCACGCGCTCACATGATCTCCCGAAATCCTGCCTCATCACCACACACTTATACATGTTGATACTCTTCAAAGGAAAAATTAATAAATAAATAAAACAAGATATGAAACAAGATATTTCAATAATACGTGAAGATTGCCAATGACTCATTTTATTCATTCCTTCGTGGTGACCTCCGCTCGATTTCTTTCTATTGGTCTCGTGGCAAAAAAGCCATATCTAATCATTGCAAGTATATCTCATTCCGAAAATTCATGGGATATATCCCTATCCGGCGCTCATGAAATAGGAGGCTATTCCCACTCCTCCCAGGAAATTGATAATGAGGCTCTGCTAACTCCATGGACAATTCTTTTCATCGAAGATGGCTCTTTTTGCTCACTCTAAGTCCCGATGAATCATTCCATTGGGTTACTGGCTAACCACCTGCTCCAATAATAGACCATATTCGATAACTTACCACCCCCTAGGGATCAGGGTGCCCTCAACATCCAACCAACCATCACAGTCACGGTGGTTACAGTCATGAATCAACAATTAATCCACTAACAACAGCCTATCATACTTTTGAAACTGCCTGGTAAAAGGAGGACACTGTAAAAAGGTTTGGCAGATATTGATATCAACTGGGAGATGATGATTAGCTATAGCAACCCGGGACTTAGGAGAAGGTAAATCTCTTGAGCACATACTATCCAAACTGAATTCAGCGCGTTGGCAACCCCCAAATCATCATCATTTGCTCAGAATCCAATCGTTTTTCAGCTGCGGCCCTCTCTTTATCCCGAAACGGAAGTATTGCTCGAATAGCGAAGGTAGCCCCGTGGCTTCTCTTCCTCGCGGCTTAAGCTCAGCTATGCCGTCGAATAGAGATCATGGCCCAAAAATAGGCCAGATGGTACCTGAGATGTGCTACTTTTCTTAACTATAACTAGAATACCCCGTAATTGCATGGGGAATTGCCATTGAGATGAACCAAATCATTCATTAGGTTATAAAACTTTCGTTCATCAAGCGGTTCAACGAAGTATTTTGGTCAAAGTTAGAAACTGAGCTAAATCAAAAATTTATTCGAAAATGGATATAAAAAAAAGAAGGTTTATTAGCAGGAGAATATAACACACCATACACTAGAGGATGGCGATTTTTAGGATTTTTAGGATTATTATTTATTTTTTTGGGTATTTCCATAAACAATCTCACAAACATGGGTTGTATAACTGCTCAAGAGTGGAAATCCATTAGTTACCGTGATAGCCAGCCGCCAGACTATCTATCTATCTATAGGCTCCCAGGTTTCCCGCGTCATCAATCCAACAGCGCTTGAAACGGGTCGCCATTGTCAGCAGAAGGCTCCATAAGTCAGAGAGCATTTATGAGAGAGAGTGTTTGATGATAAACCGATGTTGTTGGGCCTCCTTGTAACAATGTTATCGAGATATACCGGTTCTCCTGTTGGAGTTGGGAGTGCGTTGGACCAACACTCTAATCAACAGCCGCATAATCTTATTTTGCCTTTTATTTAAACTCATTCCTGTTTAAACAAAACATCCAGGCTAGGACGTTGGGGCCCCAGCTTTTTTGGGGGCGATCAGTGCATGAGAATAATTAATTAGTTACCCAGATAAGGTCTGAAAAAAAGAAAAAGCATGCTATATTAAACGGCAGAAAAAAGCTAGAAGGCCGAACGGGGATTTAATTATTCTTATTAACTGGGGTCGGGAGGAAGGACCCAAATTATGCGGCGCAGCGTCGGATGCATGACACAGCCGCCACACCGGGGGGTGGCGGAAGAGTTTTTTTCATCACATTTCAGCCCGAGCTGCAGCCAACCTGTAGATATTTTTGTTCTATCTTTAGAACACACTGCTTCCTGTGGACGACTTCTTTTTCATGGACTTTTCATGTTAACCATGGTTTTGTATTTATTACTGAATAATCAATATATCATTATTAAGAAGGATCTTGTGTGATCGGGGGCCGAATGTATGGATGTGCTACGTCATTAATAAGCCTTCAGCTGAGAGAACAACCGATGGGTTGGAGGCATCAATAAATTCGCGGGTTATATCAGTTGGGTCCAGCTTCTGTTTTCCCTTCTTTTCCGGAGTTTCGGGCCCCAGAATTAAGGGGGCAGTTATTAATGTTCCCGAAAAAAAAGCAAAAATAATAATAAACGGCCATTGTCGAGGCTTTTTTTCCAGAAAGTACGGATTAACTTTTAGATTACCCGTTCTAAACTATGGCATCTCACCGAATGCCGTGGCAATGATGTATTCGTGCATATGGAATCACATTTGTAACTCTAGTCCGCCGCGATAACGGGTGGATTTTCGCGGAGGTCATCGCTGTTAGTGGCGCCGCGATAGGAGGCCCCCATGGGCGGCTAGGAATAATAATATCAACACCAAGCAAAAGCAAAAAAAGCCTTGAAATAGTTATGTAGTTGAACAGTAGTGAATGAACATTATCATAACATTATGAACTACTGAATTTTTAATCATGAGTGATTCCAATTCGGCGCAAAGGGTTAGTTGCCGAACGGGGTACAGCATAAGCCAGGCAAAAACACTTTATTTGTATGCAACCTCGCAACGCAGCGCAGTGGTACGTTGCGGCGGGGATGTACACAGATTGTTTTTCCTGGAAAAAAAAGGGCACTTCTTCTACCTGAGATTCTAGCCAGGAGAATTGAAAGTATCCGGAGTCTCATTGTGCTCCGTATGGTATGGTACAGTACATCTGCAGGTACTCTACCAGCGCATGTATATCGTTCCGCTAAATCTCCATATAAAAGGTTAGGGAGTTGAATGTAGCGATGCGAAGTCTCTTTGTAGCAATGTAAGTAACTACCCGTTCGTAGTTTTACGTTCGTATTATTAGAAATACTGACCCCCGCTATATGTCGGTCATGCTATTGCAGCAAAAGCCATGTGTGCGGTCTCGGTGCCAGGGATCCTCCCATCTTCCTCGTTCTGGGGCAGCCACACACATCGCAGAGGCCATACAACATTACCACTCCATTGGCATACCTGCAAAATGTTAGCCTCATTTTTGGATTTGTGTTCGGGTTTGGCTTCCTTGTGCCCGGTGCATCATTCGGGGCAGAGTTATGCGCTCTGTGTTTGGTCGACCATTGCTGTATGAATGCCCTGGGCCACCCACAACGTTGGGATGGAAGAGTAATACATGTGGTAGTTAATCAGAAGTGCGCCTGACAGATCTATATATTTTCCCTATGGATGGATTTTTGGTTTATCTGGGACGAATTGGTTCCAAAAGATTGAACAGCGGCTAATCAGATTGTCCTTCGCCCCATGGATTCAATGGCGGAAGCTTCAGCCATAAAGTTAAGGCACGTCCCGGGGAATGGGGGGTTTTTTTTTTTTCCACTTCAAGTATTTTATTGTTCGAAGAAAAGGAAAGTAATTGGACGATACACATCCCCTCCAGTCTCCCATTTTAAATGATGATTCTGAATTTTTCTTCACTCTCTCTTTCACATGTGAAATGAGAATGGCACAGTCGAAACGACCAACCCCCCCCGGTTCGCGGAGTTTTAGTTTTCGCCCCATGGGGCAAATTGTAACGACCACAACGTCCAATCCGAAGACTGGCAGAGACGGATGTTCTGGATGGGGAGTCATACATAGTAATTATTGCTTCTTATAGGTATCTAACTCCCTGAGAAACCCCTCCCCTTCCAACCTCTAGAGAGGTTCTCCAGACCTGAGGCCCAGCGGCCACAGCGCGCGACCATACGGGCGGGGCACGCTAGGAGGGCGGCGGAAGTGGCTGAGATGGCCAGTGAGATGGGCTATCAAAGGTGAAAAAAGAGCATTATTAGCTGAGATTTAATCTACAAAACACGTCATTTGTTGCACGCGTTCTTCCGCAGGCAGCAGCTGTCAATGAACGCGGCAGAGGCATGGGGCAAAATATCATAAAAACTAAAATAAAATAAAAACTTGAATATGGGCAAGTTACCAACCAACTTATGGTTCTGGGGTTTTTTTAACAAACGTCGTCATCCATCACATTTTACTGTAGGAGAATGCTTGCGATGAATTCAATAATTTTAACCTCTTCTTCCCTCTGTTCTTTTTTTTTTCCTTTATCGCCCGCCCTGCCGTCCCCTGGAGCCTCCCTTACCATACCAGGCAGCCGTATTTATTTTTATTTAGAAACACCACGGCAAGATAATGATGATGACTCCCACTAAAACTATTGAATTGGTGGTATGGAGAAAAAAAACCTTAAAAAACCAAAAGAAATAATTAATTGGGAGGTATTGCTGCCATTGCCACAATTGAACTAGGGGTGAGCTGATGAAACCTTCGCCGTCATCGCCAACGCCCGCTAGGGATGATGTTAACATGTTCAATGGCGCGCTTCACAAATTAAAGTGAATTTTTTTTTTTTCAATCCCAGGTTCGTCTCCTTTTTTTCTGGATATTCATAGGGGAGGTCCCTATTAATAATTATTCCATCCATACGGAGTAGTCGAGCTGCAGAAGGATTGAGTCACGTTTTTGCTTGTTGTGCACAGCCATCCATGTATTCCTATGCGAGTTTGCCTGGCGATGAAAAAATAAGAGGTGAAGAGAGAAAACGTCCAGCTAACTGATCTGTAACAATAATGCTAATCGATTTCTGTGAGCTTCCAGCGTTTTGCCATGCAATCCATGCAGAGGGTTGATATTATTAGAGCGGGTTTTGTCATCCCTGCTTACTCTGTTTGAATTCAAGCGCAATGTTCCTGGGACTTTTGAAGGATAATTTTTGTTAGATTTGCAAGCAGTCTCTGATATTTCGTTGGAGTGTGTGTGTGAGAAATAGAGAAAAATGACTGTGTGTGTGGAGGGGGTGAAGGGATAGAACTAGTAATACGGATACGAAACCGTCCGTCACCGTGACTGGTATTACTGACTGGTACGACGATTTTCCAACGTTTCCCTGCCTAATAATACAGCTGGTGTATGGATGGATGAGTCCACGTATCATCGGCGGCTGGACGGGGTCTGTACAGGGATTATAAGGGGGAGCCAAGCCAATGAGGGCGGGAGGTGTCTGCTACTGGGCCATGCATTTGAGCATCTAAACTCCACGCCATTGGGGGCCCAAGCCACCAAAAATGAATAGTAGCCTGGGTTGTACCTGGGTATTGTAGAGGCTTGTATTAACGGCGTAATACTGCCCAGACCCTCGCTCGCTTGTCGTATTTGTGTGCACGGTACTTTCCACTTGGTATCATGCCCGTATGCGCGGTATATACGTACCCTTACAGTACATGACACACACACACACACACACACGCACCTCTCTTTCTCTGCCTTTCCCCGCCTGTGTCTTAATAAATACAATACCCGCTGTTTCTTCGCCCCAACCTCCTACTTCGGATTTTCTTCTCTTCTCTCTCTCTCTTTTCTCAACTTCACACAATTCATATTCCTCAACATCTATTCCCAGAGAAGAGTCTTGACTGACAACCGTCGTCCCACGGTTATCCTGAATCTTCATTCCACTCTAGTCCCACCGACCTCCGTTTTGTGGTCGGCTCTGTTGTTTGGATCCCTCTCGACCCAAGATCCTCCCTACTCCTCTTCTCTCTTCTCTCTGTTCTCTCGACCAGGAGTCGTTGCCAGAGCTCAAATGCACGACGGGCAAGATCAGTCAAAACTCTTTCTCTTGCCTCCTCTGGATACCTCACCGCGGTGACGGGCTTCTTGATATCCCCCCCCTTTTTTTTATATATCCCGGTTTTGTCCCTTTTGTTGCAATTTTGGGAGCGATATCCTGTACAATATACTTGTGATTTTTGTGCGCTCTTTTTTCCTTCCATACCTTTTTTCTTTCTTTGTTGCTTTTTTTGCGTGCCATTTTAAACTGGGAAGGGTTTGCTTTTTCCTTTTAAACCATTCTAAAAAGAAAAGGGAGTTAATCTGTTCTTTTTTTTCGTCTTAATCGGCGCGGTTCAATTTTTCGGTGTCTCTATGCCCGTCTATCGATAATGTATCAATATTCCACTCAACCCCCCCCTGGGTGGTCCTCCTACGACTACACCACCTCTTCACCTCCGCACTACCCCTATTACCCTTCAAACTTCACTTCGCCGCACGTCTCTCCTCGCACCAAACGACACTCTCATCGGGCTAGCTATTCGGCTGCAAAGGAGCCTGCAAGCGGCTGGCATTCAATGCCACCGGGGTATGCGAGCTACTATGATTCAGTGCACAGTTATTCCTCGCCTCCGCGAAAGCACGAAAAAGTAAGTGCTGCTTATGGCGAAAGCCACTACGGGGCAACCAGTGGGACAGCGCGTCACCGCTCCTCCATGCCAACTGGAGATCCCTTTCACCACCATCCCACCTCGCCGTGGCGATCGCAGAAACGACCCTTCTTCACGGATGTGGTTGACGATGCTTTCGATACGCCGCATTCTTCCTCCTACGTGCCTCCTCCTTATGTGCCTCACGGCGCATCATGGACCGGCGCTAGTCGTCGTTTTGGTGAACCCAGAACGTCGGCTGCGAGACGGAGTGCTGCTGAATACCAATCTTATCGTAAGGCTAAGCCAACCACTGATCAGTCTTTCTACTACAACCAGGTTCCCGTCTATGATGAGACAGACTCTCCCAAACGCTCGCGTGCACGTCGCGCCTCAACCTCCACCCGCACTCCGCAAAAGCCAAAACCCTCTGCTGCAGCACCAAAACACGCCAAAGCCACCGAAGCGGACGCCATTCGCATGGGTATTCCTGAAGGCTACTCGATAAAAAATTGGGATCCCAACGAAGAGCCAATCCTCCTGCTCGGTAGTGTTTTCGATGCTAATTCTCTCGGCAAATGGATCTACGATTGGACGGTATTCCATCACGGAGCGTCTGCCCCAATGGCCGACGTCGCCGGCGATTTGTGGCTTCTTCTCATCAAGCTGGCGGGCAAAGTAAAAAGAGCACAGGAATGCGGACCGCTCGTACGCAACACCGAAGCGCGGGAGATGGTGGAAGACTTTTTGGTAAGCGGTGAGAGGCTGTGGCATCGGTTCGAAAAGCTGCTCAAGGCCTGTGAACACTTCATGTGGAGGGCTGCGAAGCGGGAGAGCGGCAAGGGCGGGCCGGTCATGATGGGACGGAATGCTGGTTGCGAATTTGTCGATTCGATCTTTGGTCGCGATCGCGAGTTGGAGAATACGGAAAAACTGATGAATAGTATTCGGCTGTGGGATATGCGTTTTGACGCGAACTGCGACGAGATATTGCGTCGCCCGACTGCAGTCTAATAAGAGCTCGTCGAAATTATTTCATTGCGTTCTCTCTCTGTGTTATAGAAAATTGGGAGTGTGGATAGGTGTCAAGTGTCGGGACGAGTTGAAACGGTGTCTCTCTCTCCCTGGTGGATTGGCTATTGTTGATATATCTGTGGAGGGTTCGTCTATTATTTTGATATGGGTCGGGGCCGCGCACACCACCCGAAATGATCAAAACGACATGGAAACGTTGCCTTCCGAATCATGTTTCCAGAGGGGTAAAGCCAAGTGCATGCAACACGTCAAACTTGTTGTCTCATGCAAATCTCCTTTACGACCTATTTCCATCCTCTCCTCCATTCCGCCAACCTCTAATAGCGAAGATTCTTTCTTTTCAGAATTCCCCCCTGCTTCATTCTTATCCTATACTTCCACGCCTCGCCGGCAAACCTTCACTAACCCCCCCCTTTTCTCACTTTTTTATACATAAAAGAAAATTCGTATCCGTACAATACACCCTTCAGGTCTCGTTACAAGCTCTGCCTTCATTGCCCCGGCGCTAAGGATCTGCACTGCATCGCATCGCATCGCATGTCGTTGTACTTTCCAGCTCTCCTTTTTTTCGGCTTCGGCTATGAGCCTCTTTCTGGGTTTATGGTGTCGTGGGATGATTTATTTAATTTGTTAAACACCCTTTCCCCTTATCTTTTTACTTTCTTGATCGATGCTGTCATCGTTGGCCGTCACCACGCTTGCCCCCCGTTCCATTCGGTTTATTTTTATCCGCTCATTCACTATTTGCCTTACCTGGGTTGGATCGGAACTGGTTATTTGTGATTTGTGTTTCGTTGTTTGTTCATGTGCAGTGCTGTGCTGTGCCGTTGGCTGTCTCATATGTCCGTCCCATGTTCGCAATTCGATAAACGCTCTTGAGTCAAATCATAGTACTCGCGTTTGTTTTTTGTTCAAGTGTTTTTTATGTGGATTGGAATTTGTCATTTAATTGGCTCGGTTTTCTTTGTCGTTAAAAAGAGTTTTTGTTTTGGTTTATGTTACTGCTGTTGTCATTGCTTTTCTTTCCTTCGATGATACCACTGCTGTTTTGGTTCCCCTCTCTTTTCTCTATTTAATTTACTTTTTGCTATTCATTTTACCACTTTCTATTTTGTGTGTTTATTGTTTATTTTCTATACATGTTGAAACCTACCTTTTCTGTCTTGTTTGCCCACCTGTGTCTCTGATCTCGATTCTATATATATTCTACATCCCATACATACATCCATACATAGCTACTTCACATATTTATCCATCTAACTATCGCCCTTCATTTTTGGAAAAGGATAAACCGCAGCAATTATCTGTATATACTCCCTGAATGCCTCCGTCTATACTATCAATATTCAAACATATGTCGAAAATCCCATGACTTTGATTACCGCATACCTTTTACCCCGCCTGGAATTCCCCCTCAACTAGCGCTACCCTACACATGTAGTAGTGTCATCCGATTCCCCCAAAACCTAGTTTACATAGGTACTTTAGTTATCCAACCAAACCCCTCCATTAGCCGCGGAAGGCCTTGCACGGTTCCCGCGTGTGATCCATGGATTCATGGATCCATGGATGCAGGTTCGACACACCAGCCTTGGAAGTTTTATCATATGCTCTGGCATGCCAAGAAAAGCCCTTATGGACCAAACATTCGCGCTAACGTTGGCCAATAAGGGGGTTGTCGTCTTTGGTTAACCGCCCAGATCGATTAAAGTTTACGAGGACAGCCGTCTCCTTCGCAAACATTGGAGGGGCAATGGGCAGAACAGTGATTATGACTATGACCGTCATGGTGATGGTGATGGTGGTGTGATGTAATGTGATGTGATGGTGATAGTGGTGGTGATAGGGTTAACCGCCAGTGTCCGTGTTTGTGTAGTCTTTGTATGGTTATTATATATTTTTATAATACCCATTATCCATGAAGGATCGATATTATTGAGCCCATCCTGGTGTCTAGCGGGCGCCAAAACGTATTGCGAATGGGGATAGTATATTCAGCCATGGGGGGATACCTTGTATTATTGTTTGGGTTTACAGGGTTTTGAATGTGTGTTTTAGAAGAACGAATTGAGGGTGGGATCCCGTTTTGTCGTTCTTCCCTTTTTTTTCTTTTAATCGATGTGGTGATATTGGCAAAGGTTAGTTTCTCCTGATGGATGCACTGTAGTTTTATCCCATGGCATTGCCACGTTGGGGGGTGGAACTATAGCTTTGCAATCTCAACATACAACGACGAGGGGATAAATGCCCCTGAAGGCCCGGTTGCTCTAGGTCCACATAATGCATAGCATTGGCCTTGGGAAATTTTGCCTACTCTTATGGCGATATATCCCTCTCAATAAAATGGTATTATACGTGAGACCATTCTAGGCTCGTTTAAGAAAGAAATCTCCTCATCCTCAGACTGTACAAGTATTATGAAGAGGAGACAGACACACAGCTCGATATCTTAGTTTGGATCCATACTTTGGCAATTCGAAGGGAAAAAGTCTATGGCAACGTGGGAATGTAAGGACGGCCAGCTATATCGGTGAAGGGAGGTGATGCGCAACAAAGAGAAACCTGCTCCAGAATGGCGGTACCGAAAGAATTTTGGAATTTGGGGTTGGGTAACAAACCAATGAGCAAATAGCCGTATATTTCGGGGCTGCAGGCTAACAGTCCTCCATCGTTTGTATGGGGGTTGGGTGTATAGAATGAGGGTAAAAGTATGGCTGCGACTTACCATAACGCAGTTAGTAGCCCATATATATACGTTGTACGCATTTGGTTTGCTGGACGGAGGGTTTAAAATATGTAGAGCCCAACCAGCCATTAGGTGAAGTTTTGCCGGGTGATGGGAATGACAAGCGGAGAAAAATGGTAGCTTGGATTTCAAAAGAATGTTGAAATTTGCAGTGTTACTGGCACTTGCCAGTCATACCAGGTGCGATATTTTCTATTTCTAACATCCTCTGAAATGCATTTGCAATGTAGTTAGAGATTTAGCCCTGAGTAAATTCGGTCATATAAGGAGGCCGTCTCCGCCAACCATCCATCTCCCTCTCCACATTGTTAACATAGTCCAACTAGCAATAGTTAAGACAGATCATCATTCCTGCTTACCTGATTAAATGTAAACCGAAAGGCCAGATATATTACCCCTTTCTCTTTTACCAAGACAGCTTCTTCGACGACTCACTGCTGCACAGAGCCTTGCAAAATGCCTCCTCCTCTGAAGTCTCCGGATTCGATGTGCCCCCTAGCTTCCCATTCCTCGCAGCAGCCGGCCATATCTCGTGGCCAACCTCCTTCTCTTTCTGCACATGAGCCATAACAACCCTTTTAACCAGCTCCTTAACATATGCCACACCCATTTCATCATGAGGATGCAAAGGACCACTCTCATACACGCCCACATTTAAGTTTTCCTGCACCAGCGTGCACAGCACGCGGTCTTCCTCTTCGATCTGCTTCATGAATGCGTCCATCTCCGCGAACTCCTCGTCCGCACAATTACTGTGGCGGTAAACTTCATACTCCATGCGTACGCTGGTGGAACTAACGGGTACGCAGCGGGTGAGGTAGAGGTAGACGGAATTGATGGTGACGGCGGAGCTGGGGAAGACGTACGTGGGGGCCACGTTTGAGTTGTTTCCAGTTGCGTATTCGGGCTTTGGGCGGGCGAAATGTGCGATAAAGCCTTGCTCGGTGGTCACAGCGTAGTTTGGTAGATCTGTTGTTGCTGCGATGCCGGGGTGGGCGACGGAGCAGTGGTAGCACTGATGGATTAGAAAGATTTGATTTTGTGAGTTTGTTATTCGCGAGGCGTAGTATGCCTAACTGGAGTTGGAGTGCAGAAAATGGTCTATATATCATCCGGTACCAATGGGATGGAAACTACTTTATATATGAAGGGGGAAAGTTGAAAAAATGCGGATGATTGTAACGTAACCCAGCGCGGCAGGGCGGGATATAAGTCTCCCGGAAAACAACTTACCTCATTATAGTTATCAACCATCGCCTTCCAATTATATTTAGCCTCAAAACTCCATGAATGATGATACGAATACTTCTCCATCTCAAAAACACCGAGTCTTTCTTGAGCATCGACTGTCCCACATTGCTCATCCCATGATATGGACGGAACTTCTTTAGCATCTAGATTAACCCAGACGAAACCGCAGCGGTCAATGTGGATGTGAATGGAGAAGAGAGAATAGTGTTCCGGGTTGAAATCAGGTAGGGTCTGGAAACGGGGAGCTTTGGCCAGCTTGCCATTCAAAGCGTATGACCAGCCTTGATTGTGTTTGTCAGTTCACAATACAGTGTACAGATGTGAATTTAAGGAGCAGATAACAGACCCGTAAACGCCAGCCTTCTTATACCGAGTAGTTATATCATAAAACAGAGGGGAGAAATCAATCAAAAGCATTTCAAACTTACCATGATATCCACATGAAAGAATCTTCTTACCCTTCCCGGACTTCTCCTTGATAACGGGGAATGCCCTATGACGGCAGACATTATGGAACGCTTTTAATTCACCGCTACCATCTTTAATGATGAAAAACGGATATCCAGCCATTTCATAGCTGGCAAAATCGCCTGGATTGACGAAGCGGTTGCTATGGGTGATCTGCAACCATTTCTGAGAGAATATAGCTCGACGTTCCGCTTCGTAGAGCTGCGTTGAATGGTACCACGAGGCGGGCAGTGTTCGCTGGGTGGACGCTGCCCCTGCTTTCGTTGCTGCTGATGACATGATTCTAGGTCCTATTGCAGCGGACTTGCCTAGTTTTAATGGGATATGCTGGTTTTCACGGTGCTAGTGTTCCGCTGCTGGTGATGTTTTAGAGACGAGGGAGTAATAAGTAACAGAAGAGCGGGTATTCTGCAGATGGTCAGTTGGACAATGGAACTGTCTGCCCACCCGGTTCAAGGCCCAAGCGTCTTCAGTCTGTTTCTATTGGAACGATAAGGGACAGTGGCCGACTGGCCGATAGGAGTCCCCGCCTATTGATGCGATGTGAGTTTTAGAAAAAAAGGGGGGGGGGGGGGTTATATTAGTAGCCTGGCATCATATATCTGACAGGATAATGCGCTGGCAAGTCAATGAATCAGATATATTCGCTCTCAGAAACAGCGACGAGAATACGGCCTTAGTCCTCATGGTATGCTTTCATGTTTAAGCTGCCCCTAAACTGATTGACAAGGTCTGCTGACACTGTTCTCGATTACAATAAAGGGAGCAGCAAATCAATCATACCCCTAACTACCTAGGGAAGTCTTCGAGGGCCAGTCTGAGACATATGCTCATTAGGACGTTTTCTAATATGGGCATAGCATAACATCAAAAATACCCAGGTGGGTATTTGGATCGGGCTTGCACGTACTGTACATGCGCATTCTACAGCACAAACACGTTTACGAGCCAAGCTTGATATCTAGCCAACGAACAGATACCGGCGGAGGGATCAAGAAGATACCCAAGTATCTATGTCTTTTGCTTCAAGCCGGTGATGTCCTTGTAGCACAATGCAGGACGACGACAAGCTAAAAATTAAAAAAAAATAGCCGGGTGATCACGCCTCAAATACTATTATATATATTTTGTAAACGATGAACACGGCCAGGCGCGGATGGATGATGTCGAGATTCAGATCCGATTGTCAGTGTTTGGTGTTGGGCTTCTTAACAACCGCGCTGGGGAATATCGTGTTAAATGAACATTGATCCGCCATGCCCACGGTTAAGTTACACGTTCCGGGGGGATTTCAAACGCGTGACGGAAGGACCAAGCATCGGTTCGGGGTTTGGTGCTCAAGCCCCTTTTTTTGTTTGGCCACTCCGTTAGCTTCTTCTTCTCGATCAGGGTGTTCTCATTAATGATTGAAATGCCGGTGACTGCATAGTTACCGAGCTAGAATTGGGTGCCCGCAGTGATAGATAGCCAGAGGGGGTGATCGATACATAAGGGATAGATAGGGTTCTAGCGAATGCAGCAGCCTATTTGTTTATGACGACGGAGGTTGAAATTTAAATGATGCCGCCGTGATTCTAAGCTGGAGGTGGTCCTAAGTTAACTAACTAGTTTACCCACCACGTTTACTTAACCCCAATATCTTCCTGCTTCCTACTTCCTATTTCCCAATTCCCAATTCCCAATTCCCAATTCCCCAACCCTCCAATCTCGCCTCACATAACTACTAGTACCCAACAACTACTTGCATCCACCTTGGCCGAGTGAAAATCTTCTCCTGAAGGTTTGCTCTGCCTACCCCTCCTCACTCATGCACGGAAACCAAGAAGCGATCTAGGGGAGAGTACTCCGTACATCTCCCGTACTCCATACTAGGCCGAACCATAATCATAATCTGTTCTAGGTCCATCGTAGCTAATACGTGGAACCAAGCAATGCAGGCCGTGAACGAACCTGCGTCTCACTGCTTGACAGCGACTGGCTCAATAGCACAGATAACAAACAGTCTGGTTGAACAAAAGCAAAAGAATCCCTCTAATATTTTCTCTTCTTTGTCGTGAAGTGTGTTACCCGTTGATTTTATCTCGCTCCAAAAAAAAGATGCGGAGCCCCCGCTTCATGGCTTGGCATCCACTGCTCTCTGAATAAGGACTAAATACTGGATCCTAAACATCGAATGGCCATTTTTTTGATGATGGCTTTTCTTTATGGATCTACGGATCGACGTTAACGTTGATGTTGTTGAAAGTTTACTGCTCAGAGGAGGCCGGAACACGGATCACAGTGGCATCCCTGCTCTGCTTGGTGTTTATATTGCTGCTAGTGGTTCCAGGCCTAAGTTAGGATAAGCTTTTCTTTTGATTCTGTGTGTTTACAGAACCTGGTAGTGCAGTACTCCGTAACTCAATGGCATTTGAAGAATGTGAGCGATGCCGTACCAGGAGCTGCAGCGCGATGAAAATACCCCCTTTCCCCCAAGTTAGATTTGCTCAAAATGTTCGTCCTAGCTGCAGGGAATAGTAGAAAAAGCAAAGAGAGGGGAGGAGACCAAAGATTCCCAGGGAGAAAAAAAAAAAAAAAGAATAAAAAACAAAAAGCAATGGGCCACATTCCGAAAATCAAGGTTCAAATTTAAAATATATTTATTCATTAATTATTTAACATTTATTGTTGTGATGAAGCTGCATGATGCAGATGATCAGCACCGCCACAGAGCTGGTCACTGCTCTCCCTTTGTTCCCCGCCACTATCATACCGCACTTCATACCCAATCGTCTGCACGATCGCATTGTTGGGATTTGCCATGCATTCCTCTTGGTCTGGCTCGCCCTGCTTTGTCGCTCCATCGTTTTTCTCGGCTACACCGTTCGGAGTTTTATTATTCTGATCCGCGCCTCGCCCTCGTAGGATGGAATTCATGCATCCTTTTCTGGTTTTCTGTCTCTTCTTTTCGTCGGGACGCAGTGCCTCGTCACTATTTTCGTCGATCGTCCCCCCACCGTAAACATTAGTCAAGGTTTGCTTTGGTTGCACCGACTTTGTCCCTGCATTATTGGTTTGGCCAGTTGTTGCAGAGTTCGACCCGCCAGAAATGGACAGCTCCAAAAATTCGGTCACCCTCCCGGCCATCAGCCCTGTTTGGAGATCTGCCATGACACGTTTTAGGCTCGGGATGCAGGCTGTGATTATTGATATGCTGAGCGTTGCTTGGGCCCAGATTGTAGGCTGCACCGCATGCCATGTTTTGTCGGGAGGCGTCGAGTTGAAATATAGGTTGTGTGAAGTTATGGAGAATATCGTGAAAAGGGGGACACTGTGAAATAAAATCTAAGTTGATGCAATCCGGCCAGGGGCCGGGGGCGGGGGCAGTTCTTGTGTTCACTTACAGGATCCGCATGCAGAAAAAGCTCACAATCGTTAGTCGTTTCCTAGTGGGAAGCTGGACCTGAAATACTAGAAAGAACGGCAAGATGACAAGAGCAATATCGGTGATAATGCTCAACACAGCCAGCCCAATGTACAGAGCCTGCTGGTTTACACATCTTCCTTCACTGAAGTCCCACGGCCGTGGGGGATCACACTGAACTGCTAAGGCGACAATCCCGGCCACCCCCCAGGCAGCAATAACCCCAAGGAGGCATCGGCATGCATTTAGGACAGCACTCAGTGGTTTGATGTAAATAATAAGTAAAGTCAGAGCGACTTTAGAGCAAGCCAGCGATGCGATAGCGAGAATTTGGCTAGCGTAAACGAACTACTTCCATCCCAAATAAGCTTCAAACGATCGAAGAATGGAGAAGAGAAAAGGGGAGGGCACATACCTTAGAAAGAGACTGGAACAATTTCTCGCTCAGGGCATTGCGGTGCCGACCAAGGCCATTTGAACAGGCAAAATTAATACATATGGTCTCAGCAAATAGAAGTACCTAGGAACAACAAGAAAAAATCAGTATAAATCGCTTCGGAAGGGCGGACTAAATAAAGCCGAGGGAAAACCCACTGTAGCTAGCGAGAGTAACATGTCACATAAAACCAGTTTGCGAAGTACTCTCGCCCGCGATATTAGAGTCACGAGCACCACGATAACGGTTAGGATAAGTAGAAGACAGCTAGACAGTATGACCCAGGCGCCATGGTCTGTAAGGGTAACTTTCAAAAAAGGCGGTTTAAGAGCCTTCTCATACGGCTCCATAGCGGCCCATCGAGGGTGGAGATTCGCTCTCTATAGCGCTGCAACAAAAATAAAAAAAGATACGGTTTCATAGACGACAGCTCTAGGTAGGGTAACTAAATCCGCAGCAGAGGACTGCCTTATATGTGAATTTATATATCATTGCACAAACAAGGCTGAGGCGCCGGATTGGGCTCAGAAGTGATCGGAATTTGGGGTTATTATTGTGAGCCCTCCATCTCCCCAGATCACGCAGCCAGTCTGAACCATCTGGTATAACCACTATCTATGCGAGCATCCAGAGGCTCAAAAAAGAAAATAACAACGCGCTCATCGGGCCTCATTCGTCCAGCGACACAGCAACACAGCGTTGGATGTGTCGAGGTTTCCGGTCACTGGGTAGATCAGCAATGCAGATGCTTCAATCTTGGTTCAAGAGGCTTGCTGGTGAGCGTTGAATGGACGACCGGAAGGCTGGATGTCGCACACATCACACTTCTGGGCAGTCATAGGATGGCCCATACCAGATTGATGTGGGCTACTGTGCGCCTTCAATTATGACCTCGAAAGCTGGAAAACTCTTGAAGTTTTGTGATTGCGGTGAGACCTCGCGGGCTTGGCCAAGCTCCGAATGCGTTGCTGGTCGGGCGTGAAATTGGTGCGAGCTTATGGAAACCCAAAACCTGCAAACAGCAAGATAATTTACTTAACAGTCTCGGACGAGGCAGTTTTCGTCAATAAGTACTATGCATTGTGTATCTGGCAATGTCGTTTTTATCCCACGAGGACTGCTGTCTGACACGTTCAGAGCTCCCCGCAGCCGTGCACCAATTCGAGTCGAGGTACTGAGTGCTCCCTTGGTTGCTCGCAACCAGCGTGAATTGCAGAAGGCAACACAAGAGCGGATTTTTTCTTTCACTCGTTCTGCTTTTCATCCTTCATTGTCTGTATGCACATATCGATTATGCCATATTTCAACAACGGTTGACAATCCCACGATCGAAGTGTCTCGGCTGCGCTGAGTGATGCTGCCAACGTCCTCTGTCTCCTGAGTAGCAGCCGCGCCTGGTCCCCGTTATCATCTGCCCGATATTCCACCCAGGACAAGCATATAAAACACACAAAAAGCACATCCACAGCAGTTAATTGAAGTGCCTATATTCAAAATGGAGGATCGCGAATTGCAGCGTCTGGATACGAAGAACGCCACTATGGCCCCTGAGGACAATGCGGACTCGCTATCGGAATCCTCTCATGGCCGTAAAGGCAACTATTCTCCTCCTATTCGGACCAGGTCTACGGGCGAAACTGCTAGAGCCCAGGTGAGAGTCAAGGTATGTGTGCGCTATCTTTTAATATGGCTATTTATGCGCAAAAGTCCCCACTGCTAACATTAAGAAATAGAAACTCTTTAATTTCACCCAGATTTTCTTCTTCGCACTTACATTCATGTCAAGCTGGGAGACCATGGCATTGTACGTTTGAGCACTCCTTCCAATCATCACCATTCTCACTTTGCGTGTTGTTTATGTGTTGGCTGGCTGACGAACTGTGTGCCAGATATCTTACAGGTGCATTTACAAATGGTGGCCCTCGAGCGCTTTCATGGGGTATTGTCGTCGTCGTTTGCGGAGCTCTTGCGCAATCCGCGTCTTTGGCAGAAATGGCATCAATGCAGCCGATTGCTGGTGCGCAATACCATTGGACACACCATCTGGCCCCACCTAATCAGAAAAGATTTATTACATGGATGCAGGGCTGGATAACCTGGTTTGCCTGGGTGTCTTTACTTGCTGGCGTCGCGAATACCACTGCGAATATGCTACAGGGAATTGTGGCTACCAATTACCCTGACTATATACCGCAAAGATGGCACCTGACTTTGTTTATCTTTGCTATGCTCATTTTTGAGGGCTTAATGAATATGTATGCCTTCTGGGTCATCCCCTGGATCGAGCTGCTCGCTGGTATTTTGCACGTTTCGCTGTTCATAGTCTTCGTCTCTATCCTGGTTGCCATGGGGTCACGTCATTCCGCAAAATTCGTGTTTCTGGAGGGCAAGTCCACTTCAGGGTGGAGTAACGGATTCGTATCTTGGAATTTGGGCTTGTTGACTCCTACATGGGGATTTGTTGGTCAGTCTTCCAATTTTTAATACATTTTTCTAAATCTCGTTTTCTTGCCTCTTATCACAATACTTTAACTTCACTGGAGACTAGCTTCACTTCGCTAATAACCCTATAGGCTTTGATGGAGCCGTCCATATGAGCGAGGAAGTTCGTCGTGCAAACAAGGCCGTGCCCCGATCTATGTTTTGGACGGTTGCAATCAACGGGATTTTTGCCTACGCTATCATCCTGACCATTTTATTCACAATGGGTTCGATAGAGGACGCGCTCAGTGGGGCTTCCCCAATCATCCAAATTTGTCTACAAGCTACCGGCTCAACCAGTGCAGCCACAGCTATGGTTTGCGGACTGCTCATTATTTCACTTGCTGTGAATCTCGCCAGTATTGCATCGACATCTCGCATTACCTGGGCATGGTCTCGTGATGGCGGTCTTCCAGCTTGGTTCTCATATGTGAGTTTGCACTACCTCTTCTCATATACTCCTTGCTTTTACACTCACCACCCTGGTACCCTTTTTTTTCGTTTTTTTCGTTTCTTTCTCCAGAGCAAAATTTTAAATTTTAAATTTTTATGCAGATCGACCGAAAACACTCCGTTCCCGTCCGCGCGGTCTGGCTCCCCATAGTAATCGTCATGATTCTCTCCTGCCTCAACATCGCCAGCAACGCCGCATTCGGTGCATTCATCGCCCTCTCCTCCATTGGACTATTTGCCTCCTACATAATTGCGATCGGCTGCATGGTCCACGCACGCTTTAATCAGAAGAATCTCCAATTTGGCGATTGGACTATGGGCCGTCTAGGATTACCTGTCAACATTTTTGCTCTAGCCTACACCTGCTACGTGACCATATGGCTCCCATTTCCAAACTACTTACCCGTGAATGGGGTGAATATGAATTACGCTCTTCCGATATTTGGGGCGAGTACATTGTTTGCGCTTTCGTACTGGTTTCTGAGTGCCAAGAAAAATTGGCGTGGGTTGAATAAGGAAGTTATTCGACTTGTTGTTGAAAGGGGTGAGCTGTCCTTGAAGTGAAATGAGGGTGGAAGGGGGGGTTTGGCTCTGCTGAATTGTACTGTATTTTCCTCCCAGAAAAGGGGTGCAGACAAGAATGGCATGTTCTGCAGGTGTTTGCAAGCAAAAGCTGTCATTATATTTTACAAGCGTTGATATTACTGCTAGAGTGATTATTTCTTTGATGACATTTATGGCCTGTTGCAGGAAAATGCATAAAATGGGGGCGTGTATACTAACGAACTACGTAACAGGGAAGAGGCTTCGAAACGTTGTTTGAGAGCGAATTAAAAAGAAAGAAACGATCAATTTTGCTCCAACATCTCAATTTTAGCTAACTGTTAATGAAACAAACCATCTTCCAGGCTACGTAGTAGTGTAGAGGCTGATATACTCGTATAACGAACAACAACCCATGACACATGGCCAGCATAATTCCTGTAACATAATTGTGCGGAACACAAGGGATGTTTTGTTTCTTTACTGTACATCCCCGATCCGCACATCATGTCTCATATGTTAGTTTAATTTTTAATTCTTTTTGTGAGCCCGTCTCACAAACACCTTGGCCTATGTCAGTGAAGAACCAACCAAGGTGGGATGGATGATACGAACGTGTAACTGTTTCACGGGAAAATAAAATGGAAAAGAAAGGATGGCGAGTAGCGTGTGAACAGACCTTTCAGGTAATATTTACTTAGCTGCGTGTAACTGCAGACGTAAGTGTACACAGAATATTGGGTATGTATGTAGGAAGCAGTATAAATATGTGAAAGTATTCAGGTTTTTTTTTTTTTTTTTTCATTTTTGCTTTTTGAGTTGAATTTAATTAATATGAAACCGCCTAGCTAAACGATAATCATAAGATATATGGTTGCTTGAGGTGTTATTTGAAGAGCATACCAACCCTTTTGACCGGCTTCCAGCTACCTACCCTATGTTAATTTCGGCACAAAAAACACAGAAGAGCGGTAATCACATAATATAAGGCAACAATAAACTAGAGAAGATCATGAAAGTGAGAAGATATTTTCGTAGATTCGAGACAGAAACAGAAAAGGAGGTTGGTGCCGGGAAGAACGAAAAAGAATGAAACAGAATAAGGTATATAGCGAAAGACTAAAGAAAGAACAAGCAAATAAAAATATAAAATGGAAAGTGGAAAACGACACAGATAAGAAACAGGCGAGCTAACTCGAGATGAAAAAAATTATCCGCCAACCACATATGGTTGGACATATTCCAAACCGCTTAAACAACAATATACTCCCCATCCGATCCCTCCATATCCATAATTCTCCTCCATTTGAACGCCTCTCCACCTAGCGGAATCTTCTGTGTCATACAACTGAGAGCCTCGCCATCCACCGCTCGCGCATCTGCATTGTCCCAACCGTCGGGATATCTACTCCGCTTCACGTCCGCAAAGGCCGTCGCGGGGGAGGATAATTGTTTCCCAGGCTTCCATCCACTAGAGTCCGCGGCCCAGACCTTCTCCAACAGCTCCAGAGAGGCGAGATTGTTAATAAACCCCGAATCCTTCTGAATATCAGAACAGTGCCGGCGAATCAGTGCGCGGTGGGCATCGAGCGTACACTCTGCGCCGGTCACGAATAGTGGCCAAAGTAAGTAGACGTCGGACTTGACGGCGCTGATATAATGGAGGGAAGTGTAGACCAGCCTCTGGATGCGAGAGTGGGAGGATGGGAGGTGTGGGCTTGCGAGGCGTTCGAGGTAGAGGAGAGCAGAGTAGCGGAAGGACTCGGAAATATTGGAGAGATCGGAGAGATTTGTTGGGGATGAATGGGCCAGGGTTAGCGGTGAGGATAGGGAAGGTGGGTAAGGGATAGTGATGGTAGCGGAGTCTGCTGCGATTTGGTTTTCAGGCAGCTGGAGGTGCCATGACTCGAGCCTTTGGCGCAGGATGTGCCACTCTCGCCAGAAATCTGCTCGGGAGTCGGAGCCAGCCATCGGAGTGGCATCTTCCAAATGGAGTTGTAATGGGTTTGTGCCATCGTAATTTTCGTCAAATGGAGGTGGCATGGAAGTATGGTGGAGCATGTTTGGTGGGAGAAGAGCTGTTGCGATGGGCCATTCGTTCCCAAAGTGAGGCTCCATAGTTTTTTCCTGGCTCAGCATGTTAAGACGACCCAGCTGGCCAATTATTTTGAACATTGAAGCATCACATCCTGCCAGATTCGCAAGTGCCCAGTCATCATGGCCGCTAGCAGCAATATCCAGGTAGTCACCCTTCAGCTCGCAATCACGGTTATTGATTGTCGCGGTCATGACATCGAACCACACGAACATGCGTGTATACCACTTTACCAGATCGGAGCAGTTCCTATTAGTGCTCCTTCGTAGGGCAAGAAGCTTCTTCACTCCAGCAAGTTGTGGTTGGAATTTAGCAACCCCTGTATCACACATGTGGAAAAGACACAGGACGAGGACCGTAGCAAGAACACTGTCTGCAAGTCTTTGGGTGGGATGCGCCAGCTGAGCGTTGAGCGATGTGATTGCCATTGCTTTGTGGAATGACTCTTCCTTCTGCTGTTCTTCGGGGGCTAGAAGGCCAAATCCCTCCTCGCAAGACAGCCCCGCCATGCGGCAATGAGCAGATGAGGACTTGCGAGCTGGCAAAGTTTTGCCCGCAGACAAGCCCCAGTGCTTTTTCCGCTGTCTGAGGTTGCTCAAAGAAAGAGCTGCAAGAGCATGCTGTAAAGTGTCGCTACTCTTGGCAAGCTCGAGAATAAACATTCGGTAAGGGTTTGCGGGGCTATCAAATGCGACGATCACAGGGGATATGACCTCTGCATAGTAGCTTATGAGATATTGCATGCGATGAGTTCGGCCAATGAGTTGCATAGACATGGGCTGTGGGATAAACAAAGTCTGGCTTGGGGTATTAGAGTCCTGCTGGTACGCATTGAGCACGGAGTAATCCGCCGGCGTGGAGCCTACGTTGAGCAACTCATCATGAAAGCTTACACCTGCTTTTTGCTCTGATTCTTCGCTGTTCGCATTGTATATAGCCTGTTTTTGCCAGCGGGGAGCGGTCCCAATTTGAGAAGTTGCCAAATGATTTTGATTCCTTCCATTCCTTTGGCTAAATTCTTGTAATCGTGGGGTTAAATTGGAACTCACGCTGTTGAAATCGCCATTGCTTATGGTTGGTTGGGAGGCGGGCGGCTGTAGAAGTTCGGTGGTGGTCCCATCGAGATATGAAACGCATGGTATACGCCCAGGATGGCCGGATTCGGCCTTGGGTCTTCGGAATGGTACTGCTGTGCTGCCATGATAACGATTTGGGAGCACAGCGGCAGCGGAATTTACCGGCACCGGATATTTATCTTCATTCTGCGACAGCTGGGCAGACCCTATCGATGACCCGGGAGGTGCGCTCGTGTGATAAACCGCAGGATTAGAAGGCCCAGGTGGTGGTAAAAGGGAGGCATCGACGTCCTGTGACGGAGCGGTAGTAGCCGCTGTAATGGATTCCCGGGCTGGTCGATCAAGTCGGATGCGTTTCGAGGACGACCGGGCGGTGGTTTTCGGAGCCGGACGCGGTCGCGGCCGCGACGGAGAAGGGGGAGGACGGCGTTCCGATTCCGCTGCTTTTCGAGTGGATGCTGCCACGGTCGCAGAAGCTGCTTGTTGTGAGCCAGAGACTGGCCAGGAGAGCCCGCGCAGTTTGCCTCGGCTGGCTACGCCAACTCCCCATGTCAAGGTGGTCTTGTAGCCCGAGCACTGCATGCCCAAGCCCAGACACTGGGTGCAATATGGACGCCGTCGATCACATATGACACTGCGATTGGCACAAGTAAAACAGTCGTCTGCAGCCCCATTGCTGACGGCTTTTCTGCGTCTTTTCCGCGGCGCGGGTGTAGCGAAAACGTCAGGATTATCTATTTGTCGCGCCTTGAGCGGCTGTGAACATGAAGAGGTCGCCATTCTCAGCGACCATTCACCTAATAAATACTTTCACGGATGGGCAGTCCGCTGCTGCTGCTTTTGAAAACGATGGCCCGTAGGAATTCCACGTAGCGCTACACGAGTAAACAAATAAAGGGTTAGGCGTCAGTTAACTTAACAGGGGCCAGCATGACCCGGATACTGTGCTTCTCTGTGGCAGCTTGACAGCAGAACTTGACAGCGAGAAAAAGGAAGAAGAGACTGAATGAGAGTTGCCCAATACAATTTTAACACCGCGCTTAAGCGACACCAATGATAGCGTGGACGCGGTGGTGCTGATTCAAGACGAGCCGTTGACAAAGGCCAGTCGAATAACTAAAGGTAATTTATTGTTAAGTAAGTACTCCGCATGAGGGCATCAATGACGCGGGGTTAGCCCAGCCCAACGGTTGTGTTTCAAGAAAGGCATAGATGAGGCCTAGACATCAAAGGATTTTCGTCGTTCCAGTCCTCATGGTCAGGGATTGCAGTGTCAGGGGCTTGCTCGGCTGCTGCTTGTCGCAATGTCACTGTTGTCGGGCACGCCATCCTGGGCCAGCCCTGGATACGAGCTCTGATGCCAGCCGAGTGCCGAGATGGCCAAAATTTTAGAAGCTTTTAGCGGTGGCGTTTGGAAGAAGAACCGATTATTGAACAGCTCGCCATTATTAGACTCCAGCAGCTGATCTCCGGATCCTCGGGGGGTCACATCGGCTTCTCGAGGGCAGAGACGGCGTGGGGTGAGTATTTCCGAAAAGAAATTTGGCTATAGAGAAATCTGTTACCACAAACCACAGCAGAGCAAAAAGATACATAACTATTTGTTGTAATCATATATATATGAAAGAATACAAAATAAAACCGCTTTTAATCCCTTGCTACAACAAGTTCTCAAAAATCCTGCAACCTCGATAGAAATAATAATAATTATAATAATTATAAAATTAAAATTAAAATTAAAAAAATAGTTATAGTAAGATAACCAATAAACATCTTTTCCCAGAAGTAAATCTTCCTTCACAAAATCCTCAAAAAACCTGGGGTAAACTTGCTGCAGGGTAGATTGATTGATCCCTACCTGACCCTAAACACATCGCTCCAGCCCCTTGAGCAGGATAATTTTCATGGTAAAGCCCCACGGCAAATCCCAGGTTGTATTTCCCGAGCTGGATTTTTGCAAAATAATAATAATAATAATAATAATAATAATAATAATAATAATAAGAAGAAGAAGAAGAAGAACTAAAATAAAATAAAATTACCATCACAAAACAATTGCAGTTTCTTGTATTTTTATGACACTTAAACGCCGTCATCTTTGATCTTTCAACTACCTCATCCTCAATACTTATCGCGGAAACCCTCCTGCATCTCGGCTTCAATCTTGTTTGTTTTAATGAGATTTCTCAGGACTCGCTCAATAAACACTCGCATTTGACTACATGCGGGGAGAGGTGGGGTTAAGGGCCAATTGCACATTATTTTTTTGGTCTCCACTCGCAACAATATCAGTCAGTGCATGGAGCCAACATCACTTCAACTTGTTTGCGGAATATGCCATGTCTTTAAGTTGTGTTGGCATGTTTCATCGCTCACTTCCAAGGCATGTATCATTCCATAATTTCCTTGTTCATTTGGCCTATTTAAGTCAGATTGGACCTATTGACGTCGCCCAGGAAGCTCCGAGTAGTTCAGGAGCAATTCTTATATGAACAGCCTTCGAGGTATTCATCTTCCAACCCCCAGGACTTCCTCACCTTGCTCAGGAACCGGGCTAGCGTATATTTCGCTAGAGGGCGCCATTGCCCTGCTGCCAAATGTATGGATCTCTGTGTTCCTGAAGCTCGACGGCATCAGGCAAGAAAGAAATGTTTGCCAGACTCGAGGATTTTATCGAGGTCGTGGACGGCGGCATGATTGTACGCTGTCCCTTGCAGCTACTAATAAAACTCAAGACCAAAACTACCCTCGATACGGACAAAGTAGGGGGAATAATTCCTAACTCCTGGTACTTCTCCAATGCTGGCTCCTTGGAAAACCCTTATGTCAGTAACGACATCGGCATTACCCTAGCTTTAAGCGACGTTCAGGGCATTCCCAAAACTTGAATACTCTGGAAAAATAGAATGATATCGAGCAGTGTGAACAGGATTGAAAATAACTGTCAATCTATTGGGGGAGTGAATATGCTCGTCTGGAAGAGGGCCGCGGTGACTACCGCGTTTCGATGCATCATCTCTTGCATGCTCAAATTTGTGGTATTTTGTTTATTACAACCATGACTAGGTACTATCCTAGCCGTTTGCGGAAGTTCGATACGACAACAGTTGGATATCTCACCACCACTTCTGCTATGATTTTCCCTTGGAAAGAGCTGAGAGTTCAAAGAGGGATTAAAACTTGCTAGGCCTTTATTTAGACAATCTTTTACTACGAAAGTTTAAATGGCGAGTTGAGATACGCATCCACTAGTACAGTAACATTGGCCCAATGTTTGCCTTCCACGTGTCAGCAGAGCTGGGACATTCTCACACCCTCCGGCATCGTTAACCAAAACCGGCGGCAAGTGGGGAAGATGCTTGTTGTAATCTGCAACTTGAATCCTCGTTCATCGAACTATATCGGAGCAGCAAGGCTTCCACGTGGAGATAGGGACCCTGTCGATTGCCCAGCTGTCCAGGTGCGAATTTACGGTAACGTGACCAACCACCCAACGCCCGCCCAATCTCATTTTTTCATTCAACTTCAAAACACCCACAACATGCACCACGAGGCGGTTATACAATCCGCGATTGATGATTTGAATACACAATTGGTTCCTAATTACACTGCAACCGCTCAAAAATATGGAATCAGTCGTTATATGTTGTCACGGCGTTACAGAGGTGTTCAAAGATTAAGAATGAAGACAAGCTCTATTCACTGCAAAAATCTGTCAGATTCACAAGAAGAGCAGCTTCTTTTTCATATTAATTAATTGACAGATTGCAGTTTCTCTTGTACATCTCAAATTCTTCATAATCTTGTTGTTGAGATTCTAAAAGCATCTGTTGAAGTCTGTCAGAGGTTGAACCCCTATATGATTATGTGAACTCGGGCTAGCCGCCCAAACAGACTAATAGCTCCCGCACTAGTGGCTAGCCCTTGCTTGTAATCTGTGCTTAGAATGTTTTTCTACACACTCTTTACATTTCTTTTTTTTCTTTCTCTTTTCTTTCTTAAGCTTTTCTTCTTATATATTAGATATAATATAGTTTTTTTATATCTAATTACTTATCTTTTATATTAGAAAAGCTTCATTTTTACTTCTTACTAAAGAAAGACATGAAAAAGCTCAGAAAGACACTGACATCACAGATCAATTATTAAGAAAGAATAATAGTGTGACAGAGTAATAAGAAATTTCTGCATCTATAAAAAAGTTTAAAAGAATACTGACATTATAAACTCATTTTTTGAGTAAATCACAGTGTGACAGAGTAGCAAGAAATTCCTGCACTTATAAAAATAAAAACTTTGATGATTATCTTTAAGACTTTATTGAATGAAGACAAATTTGTGTTAGTCACAAGCAGTCATGAATTATAGAATAAAGAAATAATCATTAATTTTATTAAAGAGAAGCCGTGCTCTCAGCAGCTCTGTCAAGAGCCAGATTTCTGAAAACAAAAAAACGCTTTCCCCCGAACCAGCCCAATTCTTCGAATTAGAAGACAAAAAGACATCCATTTGAAAGCTCTTGTTTAAGAAAGCAATTTATTCACTTTTTATTAAAATTGAGCGCAAGTTGATGAAGCTATTGAGGAAAACATGTTTGCAATCTCTAAGAGAAAAGAAAATCACACTTCATCACATAACATCATCAGTTTCGGCCCAATTTACATAGAATTTTGATAGAAGCTAGAACAAACCAGATATTACAACTGTCTCAATTTTGAATTCATTCCGACCATCTCTTTCTGAACAATTCATTGTCAAAATCTGCATGAAAACTCTGATTGATTTTCATGTTCCTTTGCACCAGTGTCAAGTCTTTTCCCTGTACCGCCCTACCTCGCCCGGCAGAAAAGTGACAAAAAAATACCTCAGCACAGATCACACGTGACCTACTCTTCAATCAGAAATTCCCCGGAACCTACCCTCTCTACAAAACGGAATGAGAAAAAGTGGAAATATCAGTGTTTAAAAAAATAGCTTGGTCCCTGCAAGTAATATATATACATACTTGTATATATATATATTATTATATAAGAAAATAGTACAGATTTAGTCTGTTGATTCTTCATTTGCATACTCATCTGTGTGACTTAATAAATTACATTTATTAAGAGCTATCTAGTAAAATATATGAGATTAATTTGAATAGAAAAGGAAATCTATTCAGTATTAATTCATATTGATATTTCAGGAATACAATCTTGATTTGAGGTGGGGCCTATTTCAAGCAGAAATTTTGAGAAGCTTTTTAAATTGAAAAAGATAAAATTTGCAAGAGTTAGAGTGTTTTTCTTGATTTAGCTCTGAGTAAATAAATCAAGAAAATTCTACACAAATTCATATTTCTTTACTTCAGTGACTGATTCAGTTTTTGAAAATAATCTCAATTTTGAGCTGCATACTTGATATGTGGGGAGAAGTTTAGAATATTGAATATTTCTGAATAGTTTTTATCAATTTCTCTGCAAAAAATTGATTTATTTTGTCAGTTTTTCTTTCAAAAACTGTCATTTCAATTGAATAATTTATTATTCATTGAAATCAATTCTTTTCTCTTCATTTTGTAGCACAAGAAAGAAGTCTGTGAAGATTTAATTGATTTATCTTTAAAAATCAATATTAGTTTATTAGATTCTCTTGAAAAATCTAATCTAGATACTATTTCTAGTAGAAAAAATAGCAAAAATCTGAGAATACTATTTAATTTGACTAATTATCTAATATACTCAAAGAAATCATGAATAACTCACCTCAATCTGTGAACATGATGACTCCATGCAAAAATAGAAATAATTTCATAGAAACTGTTTCTGAAATTGAGATTTTGAAGAAAAGAAAAAAAGAAGAAATAGACAGACACAAAGTAGATGAAGTGAAAAATCTACAAAAAATAGCTGATGAGCTATATAAACAGTGCATGTATGAAGAAAATGAAGAAATTCTTCTTATTCTGCATTCACAAGCAAGACAACTGAATGAAATTATTAAGTTTAAACTTAATATTTCTTCAAATCTGAAGATAGTTTTGAAAAAAACTGAAAAATCTGTATCTCAAAAAATCTCTTCTGAATCTCTTTCAAAAGAAAACACTGAAAATGAGACAAAAACCTATGCTCAAGCTCTCAATAGCCATTCAAAAAACGCTTTCCCCCGAACCAGCCCAATTCTTCGAATTAGAAGACGAAAAGACATCCATTTGAAAGCTCTTGTTTAAGAAAGCAATTTATTCACTTTTTATTAAAATTGAGCGCGAGTTGGTGAAGCTATTGAGGAAAACGTGTTTGCAACCCCTAAGGGGAAAGAAAATCACACTTCATCACATAACATCATCAGTTTCGGCCCAATTTACATAGAATTTTGATAGAAGCTAGAACAAACCAGATATTACAACTGTCTCAATTTTGAATTCATTCCGACCATCTCTTTCTGAACAATTCATTGTCAAAACCTGCGTGAAAACTCTGATTGATTTTCATGTTCCTTTGCACCAGTGCCAAGTCTTTTCCCTGTACCGCCCTACCTCGCCCGGCAGAAAAGTGACAAAAAAATACCTCAGCACAGATCACACGTGACCTACCCTTCAATCAGAAATTCCCCGGAACCTACCCTCTCTACAAAACGGAACGAGAAAAAGTGGAAATATCAGTGTTTAAAAAAATAGCTTGGTCCCTGCAAGTAATATATATACATACTTGTATATATATATATTATTATATAAGAAAATAGTACAGATTTAGTCTGTTGATTCTTCATTTGCATACTCATCTGTGTGACTTAATAAATTACATTTATTAAGAGCTATCTAGTAAAATATATGAGATTAATTTGAATAGAAAAGGAAATCTATTCAGTATTAATTCATATTGATATTTCAGGAATACAATCTTGATTTGAGGTGGGGCCTATTTCAAGCAGAAATTTTGAGAAGCTTTTTAAATTGAAAAAGACAAAATTTGCAAGAGTTAGAGTGTTTTTCTTGATTTAGCTCTGAGTAAATAAATCAAGAAAATTCTACACAAATTCATATTTCTTTACTTCAGTGACTGATTCAGTTTTTGAAAATAATCTCAATTTTGAGCTGCATACTTGATATGTGGGGAGAAGTTTAGAATATTGAATATTTCTGAATAGTTTTTATCAATTTCTCCGCAAAAAATTGATTTATTTTGTCAGTTTTTCTTTCAAAAACTGTCATTTCAATTGAATAATTTATTATTCATTGAAATCAATTCTTTTCTCTTCATTTTGTAGCACAAGAAAGAAGTCTGTGAAGATTTAATTGATTTATCTTTAAAAATCAATATTAGTTTATTAGATTCTCTTGAAAAATCTAATCTAGATACTATTTCTAGTAGAAAAAATAGCAAAAATCTGAGAATACTATTTAATTTGACTAATTATCTAATATACTCAAAGAAATCATGAATAACTCACCTCAATCTGTGAACATGATGACTCCATGCAAAAATAGAAATAATTTCATAGAAACTGTTTCTGAAATTGAGATTTTGAAGAAAAGAAAAAAAGAAGAAATAGACAGACACAAAGTAGATGAAGTGAAAAATCTACAAAAAATAGCTGATGAGCTATATAAACAGTGCATGTATGAAGAAAATGAAGAAATTCTTCTTATTCTGCATTCACAAGCAAGACAACTGAATGAAATTATTAAGTTTAAACTTAATATTTCTTCAAATCTGAAGATAGTTTTGAAAAAAACTGAAAAATCTGTATCTCAAAAAATCTCTTCTGAATCTCTTTCAAAAGAAAACACTGAAAATGAGACAAAAACCTACGCTCAAGCTCTCAATAGCTCACAAAATATTGAAAAAGAAAAACAGCTGAAAAAAGCAGAAAAAATTTTCTCATTAGTTGAGAAAAAAGAACAAAGAAAAGCTCAAAAAGAGATTAAATTTCTTGAATCAAAAAAACAGAGACTGATTTTAAAAGTTAGTGATAGAGCTATCTTTGAAAAATCTATTCTAAATGATTCTAAGTTCATTTTTGAACTTAGAAACAAAATCAATCAAAACTTTCATTTTGAAACTCAAAATGAAGAATTCAAGCCAGTTATCTCATCAATTGAAACCTCTTTTCTGGGAAATTCAATTGTAATTACTGCTATGCCAGATTTCAGCTCTGAATATCTAATTCAAAATGAAAACTGCTGGAAAGAGATAGTTCAAAAAGCTCTCTCTATTGAAGTTTCATGTGAAAAAGATGAGAAATGGGGAAAATTTGTATTACATGATATTCCAGTTGAAATCTTTGATCATGAAGAAGGCATGATAAATTTGAAAGAAGAAATTGAAATATATAATTCAATTTCTTTGAAAAAAACCCCAATTTGGCTCAATTCTTATGAGCAAAGACAAAGAAATCAAAATGCTTCAGTTTTAATTACTACAAATACAATAGAACAGTCAAAACGACAGTATATTGTAATTGCAGGATTGAAAATGAAAGTATTTGAATTCAAAGATTCAAGAGAGAATATTAAATCTCAAATTCAATGCTCAAACTGTCAGAAACATGGACACTTTGCAAATACTTGTAAAAGAAATTCTAAATGTCAGTTTTGTGCTTTAGATCACAAAACAAATGAACATTCTTGCAACACATGTAGAAAAATAGGTGAAATCTGCAATCACACTGAAATCAAATGCAGTAATTGCTATGAAAAGCACACATCTATTTCAAAAGATTGTATTTTCATTTTAAAGAAAAAGTCTTTCAATAAAGATGTGAAATGGAGAAAAGAAACTCAAAATACAGAGAAAATAGATAAAACTACAAAAAGAAGAAATTCTCAAATGTCTATTTCTTCTGAGTCAAATTCTTTTTCAAAAAATAGACAGATCTTAAACCCTGTTACACCTATAAAAATGAGAAAAGATAAAGAAAATCTCATTTCTATGAAAGCAGTAGAAGTTCCAGCTCTGAATACAGATAATAGATATAATCTATTACCTGATTCAGAATAAAAGAAACACAGCTTCAATTTATTCCTTTTGTACATGTTTACTACACAAAATAATAATAAAAAGAAGAAAAAAACTATCAAAAATGCTTCAAAAATAACTTTTATTCAAAACAATGTTGATAGAAATAAAGATGCTATCTATTCATGCTTACAGATAGGCTTTGAAGAGCAAACTGACTTCATTCTATTACAAGAGCCAAATTTTGATATAGAACAACAATTTATAATTTCTCATTCAAGCTATCACTGCTTTTTACCAGAGAAATCAGATGTAAAAGCAAGAGTTGTGATATATGCAAGAAAAAGATCAAGATTTCAATTCAATATAAAAAGTAATTATATATCTAATTCTGATATTCTAGTTGGAGATATTATAGATACAAGAAATCAATTTGACAGTATTCAATTGATAAATATTTATAATGAAAAATCACTGAAGGTAAATGATAATTCATGGACAGTTGACAGAGAACTGCTGAATTTAAGTCCAGAAAAAAATGCTATTATATGTGGTGATTTCAATGCACATCATATATGGTGGAATTCTGAATGTGATTATTCAATAAGATCAGAGAAAATAGTAGAGTGGGCTCTACAACATGAACTAGATATTATAAATGAAATTGATAGACAGACCTTCTTTAGAAACAACTTAATGAAGAAATCAATCATAGACTTAACCTTTCTATCAAAAAATTTGATTGAAAACAAGGTCTATAATTGGTTTATTAATTCAGAAGAAACATCAGGATCTGCTCATGAAGTTATTCAATTTAATATTGAAATTGATGAAAAGGAAACATGTGAGAATCCTCTACTATCAAATCAATATAATTTTGAAAAAGCTGAATGGTCTGAAATCAATAAGAGAATTGAAGATTTAAAATTTGAAAAAAAAGAAGAATTATCAAATTGGAATGAAAAGACAATAATAACAGATATAATACTAGAAAGTAGAACTAATATAATAACTGAAATTATATTAGAAAGCATTAAAAACTTTATACCAAAGAAAAAGCTCTCAGAATTCTCAAAACCTTGGTGGTCAGAAGAAATAACAGAAAAAGAAAAAATCTAGCAAAAATAAAAAAAGAATGGAAAGAGAATATCATATCTTATGAAGAATATAAAAGAATAAGAAATGAATATTTCACATTAATTAAAAAAACTAAAACTAGCTGCTGGAATAAATTTCTTGTGAATGCACAGGGAAAAGAAATATTTAAAGCTTTTAAATATACAAAGTCTAAATCTGTTGCAAAGCTTCCATCTCTAAAATATAAAATAGAAAATGAGGAATATATTGCTCATTCTTTTGAACAAAAATGTCAGGCTTTTATGAAAATTCTATTTCAAAAACCACCTCAATCTGAACAATATAGTTCAATATGTGAATATATTGAAGATTCAAGATGGGCTTGGCCAGATCTATCTAGAAATGAACTTGAAACTGCTGTTTTTACAAGTTCTACAAAAACAGCTGCAGGACCTGATACTATAAATCATTTAATCATTCAAAAAGTCTTTCATTCTCTGAAAAATGAATTATTTGAATTATTCTCTCAACTAATGAAGAATGGGTATCACCCTGAATGCTGGAGACAAGCAACTGGTATAGTTCTTGCAAAACCAAATAGAAAAGCTACTATGCCAAAGTCTTATAGAATTATATCACTTTTGAATTGCTTGGGAAAAATTCTTGAAAAAATAATAGCAACAAGATTATCATATCTAGGCTCAATCACTGATTTATTATATAATGATCAAATGGGTGGCAGAAAACAGAATTCTGCAATAGATACAGTTTTATCAATAATTCATGATATTCAAATGGCAAAAAATGAAGGCTTAGTTACAACAGCTGCTTTTATTGATATAAAAGGTGCTTTTGATCATGTTTCAAAGAATAAGCTAATAATTATTCTTCAAGAGATGAAACTACCAAAAGCATTAATAAAGTGGGTTATATGTTTTATGTCAAAAAGATATATTCAACTACTTTTTGACTCATTAAAGCAAGATATTACTGAAATTGAAATA